>CM053027.1:317118566-317193859 GCA_028564925.1 Lithobates sylvaticus
GTGTCCCTTGTCAATTTTACATTGTATTTTTTAAAATGTAACTGCCTACTCCCAAACTGTCATTTGAAGTAAAACACATACCCAAGTATTATTCGCCACAATTTTTTTATTGTGCATTAAAAGATTAAACAAATAAAATTAGACTTGCTTTCTGCCAATAGAACTTAAACAAAAAGTGCATTCTATGCATTCAAAAATTTTGAAAATATACCAAATCAAATCATTATTGAACCAAAAAAATAATGTCAAAGCAATAACTCCAAGGCCAATAATAAATAACACATTATCGCCTCCGATTCCGCAACATGTCTGGTTGACGAACGGCAGTTCAGAAACGAACTGAAAAGAGCGAACTGAAAAGTGCGAAATGAAAAGTGTGAAATGAAAAGCGCAAATCAATACTCACCAGACACCTAACACGA
The DNA here is from genome assembly GCA_028564925.1 of Lithobates sylvaticus. Classification (NCBI taxonomy): domain Eukaryota; kingdom Metazoa; phylum Chordata; class Amphibia; order Anura; family Ranidae; genus Lithobates; species Lithobates sylvaticus. Next base: position 317,118,989 of record CM053027.1, read on the forward strand.
AATTAGCAGAAGGAGACAAAGGGTGGCGCAAAAGAGCTGAAAACCACGTAGTACGTCTAGTACATCACTACATTCGTAATTGTTGGCCAACAATCGTGTGACCGTGCAAGACAAGTTTTGGCCAACGCCCTTCGGACAAAATTCCACGGTTTTGTTAGTGGAAAGTCCGATTGTGTGTACGAGGCCTTAGAGGCATGCTTGAAATTTAGAATGAGTTGACTCTAGTTCAACTGAAAAAAAAACTCTAAAAAAATCACTGCAAGAAGGGAATGCTACAGATTTGTAGCAAAAGCTGATTATTATCTTACAAGATAGCAGAGAAACACCTTGGAATGTTCGGTTTGAAACAATTGTATTGAAAGATCATCTCCTATTTGTTTCACAAAGAGACGGCGCAGATGAACACTTTGGAACTGGGCTGACAAGTGACCGCATCAAGTTTCAGCTAAAGCAATATTTTGATGACTCTTCTGTTTCAGGTGAGCTGCTCATTGAAAATTAAATGAAGCTGCTAATATAGAGATTGAAACAGAACAAAAGAAAAATAAATCTCAAACCAGCAAACAGATGAAACTGAATCCAATAATTTATATTGTCCTCAACAGCCAACTGCTATTACAAACACAACACAACCTTCATAGTATCACTGACCCAGTCACAAAAATGAAATTACACAACAAATACAGAATACTGAGCCTGATCTTGGAAAATTTTAAATTGTCTAATATTTGCAAAGCCCCAAGACTTATCCAGAAGGACAACACACCATCCATTCAAGCAACTCTTCCATGTTTGCAAATAGGGATAAGCTGAACACCCCCCCCCCCCCCCCCGTTCGGTTTGCAGCAGAACATGCGAACAGTCAAAAAATGTATTTGAACACACAAACACCAATAAAGTCTATGGGACACGAATGTGAAAAATCAAAAGTGTTAATTTTAAAGGCTTATATGCAAGTTATTGCCATAAAAAGTGTTTGTGGACCCGGGTCCTGCCCCAGGGGACATGAATCAATGCAAAAATTTTTTTTTAAAAAAATGCTGTTTTTTTTGGGAGCAGTGATTTTAATAATGCTTAAAGTAAAACAATAAAAATGAAATATTCCTTTAAATATCCTGCCTGGGGGGTGTCTTTAGTATGCCTGTAAAGTAGCGCATCTTTCCCATACTCTGCAGAAAATTGGGCATTAGGTGTTGGTGGTACCAGAACAAAGTAAGCCCTCACATTTACTCTTGTTGGGCACAGGAATGTGCCACCTGAAGTGTATTAGAAACAGTACACAGAATGCACTGTAGATATAGGCTACACTGGATGCAGAGTATATATATATATATATGTATATATATATATATATATATATATATATATATATATATATATATATATATATATATATATATAAAGACTGTATATATATATATATATATATATATATATATATACAGTGGTGTGAAAAAGTGTTTGCCCCCCTTCCTCATTTCCTGTTCCTTTGCATGTTTGTCACACTTAAGTGTTTCGGAACATCAAACCAATTTAAACAATAGTCAAGGACAACACAAGTAAACACAAAATGCAATTTGTAAATGAAGGTGTTTATTATTAAAGGTGAAAAAAAATCCAAACCATCATGGCCCTGTGTGAAAAAGTGATTGCCCCCCTTGTTAAAACATACTATAACTGTGGTTGTCCACACCTGAGTTCAATTTCTCTAGCCACACCCAGGCCTGATTATTGCCACACCTGTTCACAATCAAGGCATCACTTAAATAGGAGCTGCTTGACACAGTAAGGTCCACCAGAAGATCCTTAAAAGCTACACATCATGCCGAGACCCAAAGAAATTCAGGAACAATTGAGAAAGAAAGTAATTCAGATCTATCAGTCTGGAAAGGGTTATAAAGCCATTTCCAAAGCTTTGGGAATCCAGCGAACCACAGTGAGAGCCATTATCCACAAATGGCGAAGACATGGAACAGTGGTGAACCTTCCCAGGAGTGGCCGGCCGCCCAAAATTACCCCAAGAGCGCAGCGACGACTCATCCAAGAGGTCACAAAAGACCCCACAACAACGTCCAAGGAACTGCAGGCCTCACTTGCCTCAGTTAAGGTCAGCGTTCATGCCTCCACCATCAGGAAAAGACTGGGCAAAAATGGCCTGCATGGCAGAGTTCCAAGGAGAAAACCACTGCTGAGCAAAAAGAACATCAAAGCTCGTCTCAATTTCTCCACAACACATCTTGATGATCCCCAAGACTTTTGGGACAACATTCTGTGGACCGATGAGACAAAAGTGGAACTCTTTGGAAGGTGTGTGTCCAAGTATATCTGGCGTAGAAGGAACACTGCATTTCAGAAAAAGAACATTATACCAACAGTAAAATATGGTGGTGGTAGTGTGATGGTCTGGGGCTGTTTTGCTGCTTCAGGACCTGGAAGACTTGCCATGATAAAAGGAACTATGAATTCTGCTGTCTACCAAGAGATCCTGAAGGAGAATGTCCGACCATCTGTTCGTGTACTCAAGCTGAAACGAACTTGGGTTCTTCAGCAGGACAATGATCCTAAACACACCAGCAAGTCCACCACCGAATGGCTGAAGAAAAACAAAATGAAGACTTTGGAGGGGCCTAGCCAAAGTCCTGACCTGAATCCTATTGAGATGTTGTGGTATGACCTTAAAAAGGCCGTTCATGCTCGAAAACCCTGAATTAGGACAATTCTGCAAAGATGAGTGGGCCAAAATTCCTCCAGGAAGCTGTAAAAGCCTCATTGCACGTTATTGCAAACGCTTGGTTGCAGTTGTTGCTGCTAAGGGTGGCCCAACCAGTTATTAGGTTTAGGGGGCAATCACTTTTTCCCCATGATGGTTTGGATTTTTTTTCACCTTTAATAATAAACACCTTCATTTACAAATTGCATTTTGTGTTTACTTGTGTTGTCCTTGACTATTGTTTAAATTGGTTTGATGTTCCGAAACACACAAGTGTGACAAACATGCAAAGGAACAGGAAATGAGGAAGGGGGCAAACACTTTTTCACACCACTGTATATATATATATTAATACACAAATGTTATTGGCGCACTCCAGCTGGGGCTATATACAACAAAAATTTCCTAGTAAAATGGTGATATATGCAAAGATATATAGTACATAAGTCCATAATAAATGAATCCATAAGTAAATGTAACTGACACCTTTAATGGCTACTGGCTCCAGTAGGAGCTAGAAGGGACTCTGGGAACACAAAGGACAGAGAGGGCAGCGCCATCTAAGTGCAGGAGTGTAAGTCCTTAACATCCAATGACATTTCAGCTGTCCGTGGCATTCTCCTTCTCGCCTCCTCCTCTACTCATGCCAGATGTCACCCTCCTGTCCTGAAGGACAGAGAGAGCAGCTCCATCTAAGAGCTGTATAACCGCAATTTAATGTATAAAAGGTAAGAAATACACTCACAAGGTTAAAAACAATTCCAGCATAAATGATGAATGTGTTGTTCATCCGCTCTACTCTCAGGTGGTAGTCGCTGGTGTGTCGGTGGCCAGAGGTCCAGGGGTGCTGGTGACTCCCATAGCTTCCTGGTAAACTCTGAGACACTCTGGGGCACCGATGACATCACTTCCAGGTACATTAGATGAACACCACATTCATAATTTATGCTGGAATTGTTTTTAACCTTGTGAGTGTATTTCTTACCTTTTATACATTAAATTGCATTCATACTGCACTTAGATGACGCTGCTCTCTCTGTCCTTCAGGATAGGAGGATGACAGCTGGTGGGAGGGGAGGAGGATGCGGGGAGGGGAATCAGCTGAAATGTCATTGGTTGTTAAGGACGTGGCCGCTCCTTAACAACAAATAATTGCCCGCATTCTTTCTTTACATTTCAGCTGTTAGTGGGGAATTCCCACTAACAGCTGAAAGAACCAAGCCAGAAGGTATCGATTTTGAGTATCAGCGCATTTGCTCAAGTACCGATACCCGCGCAAATGCTCAGTATCGGCGCAACCCTAGTTATAATGTCTTTGAAGATGCCATTAATGGCTTGGTTGATATACTAAGAACAGCATTGGCCATATCAACAAATAAAGCAGAAGTCAATAGTTCTATGCAATTACATAAAAAAAAAAACATACCAAAACACAATGTACTATTTAAAAGTTATGGGATCCACAAAAATCTCTAGAGCACCTCACTACAGAACAACAGCAGGTAGTTGGAAAGATGTTAAAGGAAGAACGCAATGCTTTTGCAAACTATGACTTTAAATGTGTACTTTCCTTACAGTTATAGATTCATCACTAAGACTACAAACCTGCAGGGAGAGACTAAATGTCTGTACCAAAATCACTGCATGAAGTAATGACAGCCAATATTCATATTCTTCACCCATTGTACTGTGTGTGTGTGTGAAAGAAAGATGGCAGGTTAGGGCTCTGTTGTGACTATAGAGAGTTAAACGTCATTACTGCCATTCATCCAATTCCAAAGGGTCTAGACATGCTTGATAGTTTAATTGGGAGCTTCTGGTTCTCTGTGCTAGGTCAAAGCAATGCATATCATCAAAGATATGTGGAAGAATCAAGCTGACCTTTAACAGTCTTTATTGGGGTAAGACCAAATGGAGACCAAAGGGTATGAATGGAACAGCATAACCTTTGTCTTAGCTCAGCACCTGCAGAATTCCAACAAAGTATGAAATTAGGTTATAACAGGCCTGAGAGATGACAATCTAGTCTACAGCAAATCATTCCATAACATGCAAAACCTGTATGAGTAGTACTTTAATGTTATCAACAACACAAAGTCATGCTAACTGCCAGAAAATGTGAGCTGACAAAGTCAAAGTCCTAGGCAAAGTTGTTCATCTATTATACCTTCTGATATTCATGGTTCTGGTTGTGACCCCTGTCTGGCATGTTCCTTTTTTTTAATGACATGCTTACCTACAGGGCCTTGCAAAAGTATTCAGCCCCCTTGGCATTTTTCATGTTTTGTTGCCTCACAACCTGGAATTAACATGGGTTGTTTGAGGATTTGCATATTTTAATTTAGAGAACATGTCCACAACTTCGAAGATTTTTTTTTTTTATTGTGAAGCAAACAACAAATAGGACAAAATAACAGAAAAAGTCAATGTGCATAACTATTCACCCCCCTAAATTCAATACTTTGTAGAGCCACCTTTTGCGGCTATCACAGCTCCAAGTCACTTTGGATAAGTCTCTATGAGCTTGCCACATCTTACCACTGGCATTTTTGCCCATTCCTCCTTGCAAAACTGCTCCATCTCCTTCAAGTTGGATGGTTTGCACTTGTGCACAGCAATCTTTAAGTCTGACCACATATTTTATATTGGATTGAGGTCTAGGCTTTGACTAGGCCATTCCAACACATTTACATGTTTCCCCTTAAACCACTCAAGTGTTGCTTTAGCAGTGTGTTTGGGGTCATTGTCCTGCTGGAAGGTGAACCTCCGTCCTAGCCTCAAATCATACACAGAGTGGTACAGGTTTTGCTCAAGAATATCCCTGTACATCCCTGTATTTAGCACCATCCATCTTTCCCTCAACCCTGACCAATTTCCCAGGCCGACTGCTGAAAAACAGCATGATGGTGTTATTTGGGTGATGTGTTCGGTTTGTGCCAGACATAGCGTTTTCTTTGATGGGCAAAAAGTTTAATTTTAGTCTCATCAAACCAGAGCACCTTCCTCCATACATTTTGGGAGTCTCCCACATGCCTTTTCGCAAACTCAAAACGTGCCCTTTTGTTTTTTGCTGAAAGTAATGGCTTTCTTCTGGTCACTCTGCCATAAAGCCCAACTCTATGGACCGTACGGCTTATTGTCGTCCTATGTACAGATACTCCAGTCTCTGCTATGGAACGCTGCAGCTCCTCCAGAGTTACCTTAGGTCTCTGTGCTGCCTCTCTTTTTAATTCCCTCCTTGCTCGGTCCATGTGTTTTGGTGTGCGGCCGTCTCTTGGCAGGTTTGCTGTTGTGCCATGTTCTTTCCATTTGGTTATGATAGATTTGATGGTGCTCCTAGGGATCATCAAAGATTTGGATATTTTTTTATAACCTAACCCTGACTTGTACTTCTCAACAACATTGTCCCTTACTTGTGAAGAGGAAGGCTTGGAATACTCTAGTTTAGTTGTACCTCATCCCGATTTGAATGGTAAGTGAATGGACAGGGATAGAGACAGGGTGTTAGGTACCTGAGTGGTGAGCCTGACTTCGCTGGGAGAGGGCCTCTCTTACGGCTCTGGTTCAGGGCCCACTGGAGTGGAGACAGTGGTCCCGTGAGCACAGCGGGGTAGGAGTGCCTGGAATGGATGCTGTGGGAGACGTAGCTGATCAGTAGCGATCTCCTGGATGTTGAAGCAGCAGAGACTGGCAGGTAGCGGAGCAGGGTCCGGATGTAGGGTGACCCCGAGATGGCGTCAGCAACTCTGGAAGTATGCAGCATGCAGGGAGCAGGCAGAGGGGTCGTCAGGCAGGCCGGGTCTGGATACACTTTGGCAGGCAGGTAAGTGGGCACAGGCAATGGAGAGGTCAGACAGGCAGGAGATCAGCGTTCAGGTATCAGTCCAAAGCAGAGTCAACAGGCCGGAATCAGGAGTGGAGAAGGCAGCAGAGTCAAGTGGAAGCCGGATCAGGTAAACAGGAGTACACAACAGAGGCAGGTTAAACAAGGGGCAAACTGCAGACGAACAGCACTTGACATGTGCAGCTGTCATTCTTTTAAAGGCCAACTGGCGCCAAACAGCGCTAACGCGTCACGTGTGCGCCCGCGACGCACGTGCCCGCGCTCGCTGCGCACGCGCGCGCGCCTGAGGAGTACGACGGCGCGTACCCTCGTTTCGACGCCCGGACGAATCAGCGGCGCGTGTGCGCATGCGCGCGCGCCGATTCGACCGTACGTCGCAAGTGGAGCCCTGACATTGCCCCCCCACAAGGGGCAACCTCCGGGTGCCCAGTTGGTCATCCTTCTCAGGGTGTGAAATGAAAAAAGCACGAATTAGTCTTCCAGCATGTATATTGTCCTCAGGTTCCCAAGAATTGCTTTCTGGGCCGAAGCCCTTCCATTTGATTAGAAACTGTCTTTGCCCTTGTCGCCTTCTACAGTCTAGAACAACTTCTACCTCGTACTCCTCGTTTCCATCCACTAGGACAGGTTCAGGAGGCCCGGACTCCCTATTGGGGAAGGGATCGGGTACCGAGGGTTTCAATAGAGAGACATGAAACACAGGATGTATCTTCATGGTGTCTGGCAGGGACAGTTCATAGGACACCTCATTAATCCTCCTCTTTACAGGAAAAGGGCCCAGGAACTTGGGTGCCAACTTCTTAGAGGGACAGGTTAACTTTAAATTAGAAGAGGAAAGCCATACCTGATCCCCGATTTGCAGATTCAACTCTCCCCTCCTCTTTTGGTCAAAGGCTTTCTTACTGTCCGCCTGGGCCTTGGTTATGGCTTCCTGGAGGATTTGGTTGTTGCGGCTTAGGAAGGTCACTGCGTCCTGGACCGCTGGAACTGAGGACTCTGTAAGAAAATCTGGTAGAAATGTTAAATGGAACCCATAATTGGCGAAAAACGGGGACTGTCCCGTGGTCGAGTGGCTGGCGTTGTTGTACGCGAATTCTGCTAAGGGCAGCAGAGAAACCCAATCATCTTGCACAAATGAAGTGAAACACCTAATATATTGTTCGAGGGTCTGGTTTGTGCGCTCAGTCTGCCCATTAGTTTGAGGGTGGTAAGCTGAGGATAGGGCCAGCTCAATCTTTAGACTATCACACAGTGCCCTCCAAAACCGCGAGGTGAACTGGACTCCCCTGTCCGAGACTATATTCTTGGGTACCCCGTGTAACCTAACGATCTCTCGGATAAAAACACGGGCCGTCTCTGCTGCAGATGGGGTTCCCCTTAGGGGTAGGAAGTGGGCCATCTTTGAGAGTCGGTCAACGACTACAAAGATGGCCGTGTGATCTTCAGAGGGGGGCAGCTCGACTATAAAGTCCATCGTTATCATACGCCAGGGTCGATCAGGTGCAGGTAGAGGCTTGAGTAGGCCCCAGGCCCGGCCCCTAGTAGTCTTGCTTCGGGAGCACACTGGGCATGAACTGACATACTTGGAGCAGAATTCCTTCAGACCAGGCCACCAGAAGGTGCGCTGCACCAAGTCAAGAGTCTTTCGGGCCCCAAAGTGTCCTGCTAGTGGGTGATCGTGGAGGAGGGCCAATACTTTAACCCGGATGGGTTCGGGAACAAACACCTGGCTGTCCTTCCAGAGAAGCCCCTCTCTACGATTTAGTGAAAGTCCTGGGGGAAGGAGCGGGTTCAGGGAGGCCTCCCTGATCTGGGACAGTAAATCCGGCTGTAGTAGAAGGAAGTTGCTTGCAGGGAGGATGGTATCAGGAGGTGTGGAGTCTTTAGGGCAGTCGAACATGCGTGAAAGCGCATCTGGCTTTACATTTTTAGATCCAGGCCGGTAGGTAATGTGGAAGCTGAAACGTGAAAAGAAGAGGGCCCAGCGGGCTTGTCGTGGTTTTAGACGTTTTGCCGTCCTTAAGTACTCAAGATTCTTGTGGTCCGTGTAAATTAGTACAGGGTGGACTGCTCCCTCCAGCAAGTACCTCCATTCCTCCAGCGCTGATTTTATGGCTAGCAGTTCTCGGTCACCGACATCGTAGTTCCTTTCTGCGGGTGAAAGTTTCCGGGAAAAGAAGCCCACAGGGTGCATTAGGTCCTTATTGCCCTGGCGTTGGGAGACCACGGCCCCCACTGCTACCTCAGAGGCATCCACTTCCAGGATGTATGGGAGAGATGGGTCAGGGTGACTGAGGATGGGAGCGGATGTGAATCGCTCCTTGAGTTTCACAAACGCCTCCTGGGCCTCTGGACCCCAATGAAACCGTACATTCTGCCTTGTTAGCTGTGTGATTGGTGAGATGATGGCCGAGAACCCCTTGATGAACTTTCTGTAAAAATTAGCAAATCCGACAAAACGCTGCACACCCTTCTTGTCAGAGGGTGGCGGCCAGTCCAGCACAGCCGTTACCTTCTGCGGGTCCATCTCGATGCCTGCTGGGGAGATCTGAAGACCCAAGAATTGGATGCTCTGCTGCTCGAAGGTGCACTTCTCTGCTTTCGCGTACAATCCGTGCTGACGAAGACGGAGTAAGACTCGGCCCACATGCCCCCGATGCTGCTCAAGCGTTCTGGAGAAGATTAGGATGTCATCCAAGTATACAATGACAAAAATGTCCAGGAAGTCCCTGAAGACCTCATTTATGAGGTGCTGGAAAGTAGCCGGGGCATTACAAAGGCCGAAGGGCATAACTAAGTATTCGTAATGCCCAAAACGGGTACGAAATGCAGTCTTCCATTCATCACCTGATCGGATGCGAACCAGGTTATAGGCCCCTCTTAAGTCCAGTTTGGAGAATATGGTGGCCGCTCTTAGTTTTTGAAACAGTTCCGGTATTAAGGGTAAGGGATAGCGATTTTTAATTGTAACTTTATTTAGCTCCCGGTAGTCCACACAGGGTCGGAGTGACTGGTCTTTCTTGGTTACAAAGAATATGCCGGCCCCTGCGGGTGAGGTGGAGTGACGTATAAACCCCTTCTTTAGGTTCTCCGAAATGTAGGCCTTCAGGGCCTCTTGTTCCTTCTCGGAAAGGGGGAAGATACGCCCGAACGGAATCTCGGCCCCCGGCAAAAGTTCTATGGGACAATCATAGGTGCGGTGTGGGGGTAGGGTGTCCGCTCCCCGTTTACTAAAGACGTCTAAGAATTCATGGTATGGTTCCGGTACCGCTTGGATCAGGTCAGTATCAGAGTCCAGACAAAGAAGCGTAGCGGGTTGTACCGGAGCTTCGTGTAAGCAATGTTCCAGGCAGTAGGGGACTGGAACTTGACCTCCCCTGTGGACCAGCAGATGGTCGGATCGTGTGCCTGCAACCAGGGGATGCCCAGGATCACTGGGAACAGGGGGGACGAGATTACGTCCAAGGTTAACAGTTCCTGGTGGTGGAGAGAAGAGATAGTGAACAGAGGTTGGGTCTCCTGGACAACTTGGCCCGATTTAATGCGGGAACCGTCAGCCAGGAAGACGGATAGTCCGCGGGCCTTCCTCTGAAGAGGAATGTCGTGCCGGCTGGCAAAGGTGGTATCGATGAAACAGCTGCAGGCTCCTGAATCAAGGATGGCGTTGGTGCGAATCGTCCTTCCCAGGAACTGAAAAGACAGGGGTAGAGAGATGTGGGTGGCATGGACTGGTAAGTGAGCAGAGTTGATTGACACAGACGAAAGGCACTTACGCAGCTTGCTCGGGCAACTGTTCACAAAGTGTCCGGGCCCACCACAGTACAGGCACAAATTTAGTTGACGGCGTCGGGCACGTTCCTCCAGAGACAGAGTGGGTCGCATGAGACCAAGCTGCATCGGCTCGCCGGCATCGGGAAGAGGATGGGCAGGGGCCATTGGCTGAGCGGGCATGTAACGGCCAGCCGGTAATGGAGCCCTTGCGGTCATCCAAGCCGGACGGTGGACTTGAGCGGATCTCTCGACTCTGCGTTCCCGGAGCCGACGGTCAATTTGTATGCTCAAAGTTATCAGGCCCTCCAAAGTGTCTGGGGTGCCCACTCGGGCAAGTTCATCCTTTAGGCCTTCGGAGAGGCCCATGCGGAACTGATGCCTTAAAGCCGAGTCATTCCACTGGGTGTCTGCGCTCCATCGTCTAAAGTCTGTCACATAGTCCTCAGCCGTTCTGCGGCCTTGCTGGAGCGCAGATAGAGCAGACTCGGCTGTGGTGGTTAGCTGGGGGTCCTCGTAAAGTTGCGCCATGGCTTCCAGGAAAGACGAGAGGGACTGCGTCAGCATGCTATTTCCCTCCAGCAGGCGATGAGCCCAAATCTGAGGTTCGCCCTGCAGCAGGGAGATTACGAACCCCACTTTGGTGGCCTCTAGGGAGAAGGTTCTGGGTTGAAGAGCAAAGTATAACTGGCAGGCGTTGCGGAAGACACGGAATTTGGAACGATCTCCGGAGAAGCGATCAGGAACAGGTACTCTGGGTTCAGGAGGCAGCATCACCACCGCAGGAGGAGTAGCAGGTGTTGCAGAAGGTTGCGGAGATGTAGGAGCCGCAACATTGGGGTCAGCAAGTTGCTGCACTCGACCTTCCAGTCTGGTATACCCTTCTTGCAGGGATTGCACCGCCTGAGTGAGGGCTGCCAGGTGTGAGCAGAACTCCTTCATGGCAGAGGCTTCTCCCGCAGGCTCAGTCATGGCTGTTCGTACTGTTAGGTACCTGAGTGGTGAGCCTGACTTCGCTGGGAGAGGGCCTCTCTTACGGCTCTGGTTCAGGGCCCACTGGAGTGGAGACAGTGGTCCCGTGAGCACAGCGGGGTAGGAGTGCCTGGAATGGATGCTGTGGGAGACGTAGCTGATCAGTAGCGATCTCCTGGATGTTGAAGCAGCAGAGACTGGCAGGTAGCGGAGCAGGGTCCGGATGTAGGGTGACCCCGAGATGGCGTCAGCAACTCTGGAAGTATGCAGCATGCAGGGAGCAGGCAGAGGGGTCGTCAGGCAGGCCGGGTCTGGATACACTTTGGCAGGCAGGTAAGTGGGCACAGGCAATGGAGAGGTCAGACAGGCAGGAGATCAGCGTTCAGGTATCAGTCCAAAGCAGAGTCAACAGGCCGGAATCAGGAGTGGAGAAGGCAGCAGAGTCAAGTGGAAGCCGGATCAGGTAAACAGGAGTACACAACAGAGGCAGGTTAACCACTTCAGCCCCGGACCATTTGGCAGCCAAAGGACCAGAGGTCTTTTTTCAATTTCGCACTGCACTACTTTAACTGGTAATTGCGCGGTCATGCAATTTTGTAACCAAACGAAATTTGCGTCCTTTTCTTCCCACAAATAGAGCTTTCTTTTGATGGTATTTGATTGCCTCTGTGATTTTTATTTTTTGCGATATAAACGGAAAAAGAGCGAAAATTTTGAAAAAAAAAGAGATTTTCTACTTTTTGTTATAAAAAAAATCTAATAAACTCAATTTTAGTCAAACATTTGGGCCAAAATGTATTCAGCCACATGTCTTTAGTAAAAAAAATGCCAATAAGCGTATATTTATTGGTTTGCGCAAAAGTTATAGCGTCTACAAACTAGAGTACATTTTCTGGAATTTACACCGCTTTTAATTTATGACTGCCTATTTCATTTCTTGAGGTGCTAAAATGGCAGAGAAGTACAAAACCCCCCCAAATGACCCCATTTTGGAAAGTAGACACCCCAAGCTATTTGCTGAGAGGCATGTTGAGCCCATTGAATATTTTTTTTTTTAGTCCCAAGTGATTGAATAAAGACAAAAATAAAAAAGATTTTTTTTTTTTTTCAAAAAGTTGTCACTAAATGATATATTGCTCACACATGCCATAGTTATATGTGGAATTGCACCCCAAAATACATTTTGCTGCTTCTCCTGAGTATGGGGATACCACATGTGTGGGACTTTTTGGGAGCCTAGCCGCGTACGGGGCCCCGAAACCCAAGCACCGCCTTCAGGATTTCTAAGGGTGCAAATTTTTGATTTCACTCCTCACTACCTATCACCGTTTCGAAGGCCATAAAATGCCAAAATAGCACAAAACCCCCCCAAATGACCCCATTTTGGAAAGTAGACACCCCAAGCTATTTGTTGAGAGGCATGGTGAGTATTTTACAGCTCTCATTTGTTTTTGAAAATGAAGAAAGTAAAGAAAAAAAAAAAATTTTTTTTTTTTTTCAATTTTCAAAACTTTGTGACAAAAAGCGAGATCTGCAAAATACTCACAATACCTCTCAGCAAATAGCTTGGGGTGTCTACTTTCCAAAATGGGGTCATTTTGGGGGGTTTTATGCCATCTGGGCATTCCATGGCCTCCGAAACTGTGATTGGCAGTGAGAAGTGAAATAAAAAAATTACACCCTTAGAAAGCCTGAAGGCGGTGATTGGTTTTTGGGGTTCCGTACGCAGCTAGGCTCCCAAAAAGTCCCACACATGTGGTATCCCCGTACTCAGGAGAAGCAACAGAATGTATTTTGGGGTGTATTTCCACATATGCCCATGACATGTTTGAGCAATATATCATTTAGTGACAACTTTTTGTAAAAAAAATATATATATTTTTTTTTTTTTCATTATTCAATCTCTTGGGACAAAAAAAAAAAATATTTAATGGGCTCAACATTGCTCTCAGCAAATAGCTTGGGGTGTCTACTTTCCAAAATGGGGTCATTTGGGGGGGGTTTGAACTGTCCTGGCATTTTATGCACAACATTTAGAAGCCTATGTCACACGTCACCCACTCTTCTAACCACTTGTAGACAAAGCCCTTTCTGACACTTTTTGTTTACATGAAAACATATTTTTTTTTTGCAAGAAAATTACGTTGAACCCCCAAACACTATATATATTGTTAAAGCAAAGGCCCTACAGATTAAAATGGTGGGTGTTGCATTTTTTTTTTCCACACAGTATTTGCGCAGCGATTTTTCAAACGCATTTTTTGTGGAAAAAATACACTTTTTTTTATTTTAATGCACTAAAACACACTATATTGCTCAAATTTTTGATGAAATAAAAAATATGATCTTAGGCCGAGTACATGGATACCAAACACGACATGCTTTAAAATTGCGCACAAACACGCAGTGGCGACAAACTACATACATTTTTAAAAGCCTTTAAAAGCCTTTACATGATACCACATTAGATTCACGGAGGAGGTCTACTGCTAAAATTACTGCCCTCGATCTGACCTTCGCGGTGATACCTCACATGCATGGTGCAATTGCTGTTTACATATGACGCCAGACCAACGCTTGTGTACGCCTTTGCGCAAGAGAAGGGGGGGCAGGGGTGCTTTTTTTTTTTTTTTTTGGTTTTTTTTTTATTTATTTAGCTTTTTTATTTTATTTTTAAACTGTTCCTTCCATTTTTTTTCTTTGTTATGATTTTTATTGTTATCTCAGGGAATGTAAATATCCCCTATGATAGCAATAGGCAGTGACAGGTACTCTTTTTTTGAAAAAATTGGGGTCTATTAGACCCTAGATCTTTCCTCTGCCCTCAAAGCATCTGACCACACCAAGATTGGTGTGATAAAATGCTTTCCCAATTTCCCAATGGCGCGGTTTATATCCGGGAGGGGGGACATTCCCTCCCACTGCTTGTAAAAGCAGTCTAGAGGCTAATTACCCGCTAGAATTGCTTTTACATGAAAGCCGATCACTGGCTGAAAAGAATGATACCAAGATGATACCTAAACCTGCAGGCATCATTCTGGTATAACCATTCAAAGTCCAGCAACATACTGGACATATATTGTAATCTTTTTTTTTTCATGCAGCCTCTTGGCTGAACGAAAAAAAGAGATTGATTGGTGGGTATGCCCACCATTAGAATACCTCCCTTCATCCACCCACTTCTAATGATGGGCATACATGCACCATTTATATATGCCGATGCATGGGGGCATCCTCCCGCAAAAGTTATGCCGTGTACACACGGTCGGAATTTCGACCGTATGTACGTGGCATTAGGAGCCAATCGCTCCCCCCCCCCTGCTGCCCCCATGCTTCGGCATATATGCTCTTTTTTTTAACTGTGGTGGTGAAATCACCTCCTACAGCGTTGGAGTCGCGGCTTTATGTATCGTGGGAGCAAACGCTGTTGCTGTCAAGATAAATAAATCCGCGTTGCAACTGAATGGCGCACCTGAAAACAAAAAAATGCTCAACACTAAAACACACAGTAAACAAAATTACATACCTGAAAAGCAAGCATGATAAAACATAATAAAACATAATAAAACATAATAAAACATTGCAGAATAGAATGGAGTAAAAAAAGAGCAACAATAGAGAGAGAATAGAGTGAGAGAGAGAACAATAAAACGACAACTATTTTATTTTTTTTTTTTTTTTGAGATTCACAGGTAAAAAAGCTCCTGACTGAAGCGACTGAATCAAAACGCTACCACAAAAAAAATGTTAGCGATCGCAGGGATCAGGCCTGACTCTGCGAACGCTGCAGTTATGTGTGCTTAGTGTTTTGTAAGTGACAGTGATCGATCGATACTGCACTTGGGTGGGCTGGGCTGGGCGGAGGGGGAAAACGCAGGTGCTAGCAGGTATCTGGGCTGATCCCGCTAACAATGCGTTTTTTTTTGGAACCCTAAACTGCTGGGACGCTAGTATAGATCTGATCAGATCAGATATTGATCTGTTCAGATACTGTGCCACTAAGGGAGGTGTATGCTTTGTGCGTGGGTGTTTGCGGTACTGGCACTAACCTGGGGCGACGCAGACCTTATTTGACCCTAAAACCTAATTGATATCACCCGCCGGGCGATCAGGGGGTTAAACCGTTATTGGGTAATAAATGGCGGGTGCCCTGACAGTATAAAAAACAAGCTAACTAACCAGCGTCACCCGTAACAGTAATACAAAAAAAAACTGGTTACCTAGCGACACTAATGCAGCGATCAGAAAAACGATCGCTTAGTGACACTGGCAAAAGGGGGTGAAAGGGTTAACTAGGGGCAATCAGGGGGTTAAACCTTTATTAGGTAATATATGGGGGTACCTGACGCTATATAAAAACCTGACGGGGAACCTAAATAACGAAATAACTAACTGGCTAACCAGCGTCACCAGTGACAGTTATACAGTGATCACTGGTGAAAGGGTTAACTCTAGGGGCAATCAGGGGGTTAAAACCTTTATTTAGGTTGTAATATGGGGGTACCTGACCTATAAACCTATTTATGAACCTATATAAACATGGCGGTTACCTAAAAAAAAAAAATGGTTACCTAGCGACACTAATGCAGCGATCAGAAAAACGATCGCTTAGTGACACTGGCAAAAGGGGGTGAAAGGGTTAACTAGGGGCAATCAGGGGGTTAAAACCTTTATTAGGTAATATATGGGGGTACCTGACGCTATATAAAAACCTGACGGGGAACCTAAATAACGAAATAACTAACTGGCTAACCAGCGTCACCAGTGACAGTTATACTGTGATCACTGGTGAAAGGGTTAACTCTAGGGGCAATCAGGGGGTTTAAAACCTTTATTTAGGTTTTAATATGGGGGTACCTGACCTATAAACCTATTTATGAACCTATATAAACATGGCGGTTACCTAAAAAAAAAAAATGGTTACCTAGCGACAGCAGTGACACTAATACAGCGATCAGAAAAACGATCGCTTAGTGACACTGGCAAAAGGGGGTGAAAGGGTTACCTGGGGGGCAATCAAGGGGTTAAACCTTTATTAGGGGGGGGGTGGGGGGCTACCTTGGACCTAAAACTAACTGCCCTGACAGTTATTACAGTCACACTGACACTAAATGCAGTGATCAGTAAAAAAATGATCACTGCAATTAGTGACACTGTGACTGGGGGGGGAGGGGGTGATCTGGGGGGTGATCAGGGGGTGACAGGGGGGTGTTTTGTGTGCCTATGTGTACTGGTGTCAGTGTACTGTTTGTGCACTAACCTTTAGATGTTCACAGCTCGGCGTTCCGGTCACATAGACCGGCGCACCGAGCGTGACATCACTTCCTCTGCCTGTGTTTTGATTGACACAGACAGAGGAAGCATCTGATTCGCCAGGAGCGATCGCGAGGGGGTGGCCAGAAACCACTGGCCGTCCCCTCATCCCGGATCGCTCCTGAAGCGATCCCGACCGTCCCCGCCGGCCGGGGGGGGTCCGATCGGACCCCCCACCCGCCGGAAGAATGGCACGTACAGGTACGTGGTTCTGCCTGTACGTGCCATTCTGCCGACGTATATATACAGGGGGCGGTCGGCAAGTGGTTAAAGTGGAGCCCTGACACAGGGGACTATAGCGGTACTCATTTAAAAAAAGGAACACTTGCAACTTTTTGTAAAGGAATTTTTTAAAAAAAGCAAACTTTTTGTTTTTATTATTTATTATTCAACATTTATTTTAAACATACAGACATAGGGAAGGCAAAAAATACACACAGAAACTAAATAAAATTGGTCCGTTAGTCAGACCGAGTCCAACTTAGAAATGGGGAAGGAGGACTCTGAGGTGACTGAGGAACCAAGCACATACAATATTGGCTAAAGAGTAAATTAAAAAGGTCTATACTACTGTATAGATCATAGGTACAATGGGGCTGTTTAGATGGAGATGACTGACACGTTTCGCCAAACAATGGCTTCTTCTGGGTCACTGAGTCACTTTGTACCGATTAAAGGGTAGGTCTATTGAAATGCAAAAAACAGAAATTATTATGTGTGATAAACAATGTGTAACATTGTGGCCTGTAAACGCTCTAAACACATGTCATTTTTGGGCTATACCGGTGGCCACACCCACACATAAGACTGAGCCGACCCGTCCCGGCAGAGGGCAGCGATACGTACCACAGAGCAGCAACAGCACCAAGTCAAATCGCAAGTATAGTCATGTACAAATTCCAAAAAAGCGAGGGACTGCCGAGTGCCTATAGGGAGCCTGGTAAAGAGCAATAAGTAAGATAAATACGTATTACAAAAATGGCATCAAACTAAGTTGATTGCCATGCATGGCTAGCATAGCCTAGAATTTACAGAACTTACCAACATATATGAAGGAATTAATCATAAATGGGGAGCGCCAGATAGTAGGGATCACAGTGGGATCTATATGGCATAGTTAGGGAACCGCTGGTTAAGGCAAAAGAAAAAACAGTGAAGAGTGAGAAATTTAGACAAGCTCAAACAGAGGAGCTAGATGGCTAGAGCTAAATATAAAGAGTGAAAAACTCACCTGAGGGTAATATGCCTGCACTGTTTAACCGCTTCCCGACCGGCCACTGCAGATATACGTCAGCAGAATGGCTCGGGCAGGCAGAATCACGTACCTGTACGTGATCGTGCATGTGCCTGCCCGTGGGTCGCGCGCGCGCCGCTAGCGGCGCGCTCGCGACCCGGTCGGGAGCTCCGTGACCCCGGCCGCGGGACCAGCGGACCCGATCGCCGCTGGTATCCCGCAATCAGGTTACGGAGCGGAAGAACGGGGAGAGGTCTATGTAAACAAACCTCTCCCCGCGCTTCCTACACTGACTGTCAGTGATCGGCGGTTCCCTGTCATCGGGAACGCCGATCAATGACGTCACACGTACAGCCACGCCCCCCTACTGTAAAAAAAACACAACACGTCACACTGACTCCTCCCCGCCCCCTAGTGGTTAACCCCCTAACTACAACTGTCATTTACATAGGAATCAGTGCTATTTAAATAGCACTGATTGCTGTATAAATGACAAATGTCCCAAAAATGTGTCGAAAATGTCCGATGTGTCCGCCAAAATGTCGCAGTCACAATAAAAATCGCTGATCGCCGCCATTACTAATAAAAAAAAAAAATATTAATAAAAATGCTATAAAACTATCCCCTATTTTGTAAACGCTATAACTTTTGCGCAAACTAATCAATAATCGCTAATTGCGATTTTTTTTACCAAAAATATGTAGAAGAATACGTATCGGCCTAAACTGAGGAAAAAAAATGTTTTTTTATATATTTTTTGGGGATATTTATTATAGCAAAAAGTAAAAAATATTGCATTTTTTTCAAAATTGTCGCTCTATTTTTGTTTATAGCGCAAAAAATAAAAACCGCAGGGGCGATCAAATACCACCAAAAGAAAGCTCTATTTGTGGGAAAAAAAAGGACGCCAATTTTGTTTTGGAGCCACGTCGCATGACCGCGCAATTGTTAGTTAAAGCGACGCAGTGCCGAATTGCAAAAAGGGGTCTGGTCCTTTAGCTGCAAATTGGTCCGGGGCTGAAGTGGTTAAACTGAGCAGGAAAAGCCTCAGACAGGGCTATTAGGGATGACAATGATTATAGGATAGATCTAATCCTAGAATAGGTATAAGCCCGTAGCTGTAGGAGGAAAATAGAGATATATAAGCTAGTTCAAAGTTCAACATTTATGGTTCAAGGGTTGTATAGAGAAGAAAAATAAAAAGCAATGATAACAGACCTGATATGGCAAAGATCCAAATAAGCTGTGTCCATCACCATGAAAGGTGTGGATAAGCAGGCTATATAGGTCCTCCACACCTGATCACGGTGAACCGTGATCAGGCGGCGGGCAAACGAGCCTCCCGCGCATGCGCACAGGCAAAGGCGCGCTTGCCTACAACACCCATAATGCTCGGGGATCGGTGGATGCGTGCGCCGCTCTCTGTGCGCGCATCACAGGCAGATCCTAGCTCAAAAGCCACCCTGAGGACAAGGTGAGTACTGAGGGTAAAGCAGCAACATAGGTCCGTACGACCTAGTGCGCTGGATCCAATGAAAGAAGTGGATTTAACCAATTGTTTCAAGGGAGAAAGATGGAATCAGAGCTGACTGGTACCAGATGGAAAAAGAGCGAAAGGGAAGTTAAGGCTTGGAGGCTATGTGGGCTGCAAATATATATTCGCAGCTCTGGGGTGCCCAAACAGAACCCAATGCGATGAGGAAATGGCACGACTAATGGTGGAAACAGCGAGGACATGGAAGCCAACAGCAGAGCTATACATACCGCCAACCTCATGCCAAGGGACAGGGGGGAAAAAACAGTCACATGCGATTAGGCGGGCGGAGGGAGCCGGGTCATGTGACATATGCCAATTTATTGCAAACTCCAAGGTTACTCAATTACCCAATGGATCTTTTCATCAAATCTTACACCATGTAAATTGCAGAACAATAGGAGTTGTATATCTTGCTACTTGTACTTGCGGATGCTTCTATATCGGCAAGACCAAACGGCCCTTTCAAGTTCGAATCCGTGATCACATTAAACCTACCCTTAAACGTATCATCACTACAGCCATTAATAGGCATCTTGGCCAGTTACACAACTTTGACCCCCAACACATATGCTTCTCGGCACTTGAACATGTTGAGACGCATATTAGAGGAGGGGGTATCGATGAAAAACTCTTACAACTCGAGACCAGATGGATACACAATCTCAATGCTGTCAAATAACCCGGCCTCAATGAATATATTAGCTTCAAATCTTTTCTATGACATGTGATTGCATAGAATGTTATTGATCCTAATCGAACTATTGTGCCATACATGTTCTCTTTTATATATACCAGTTCATTGTCTTATCTCATGAATATTTGTGACCCTTCCCCGTCACGCCTCTGGTCCGAACCAGTTGCGTGGCTGGCCCCCTGGGGGCGTCCGGGCACCTGTACAGCCTCAACTTATGACCTATTGTATACGTATTTGTTTCTTCCCATTTTTTCTGTATATCTTTGTCATAACCATTAAATGTTGCTCATACATATATTCCTGTATGTTAACTACTATGTCAATTTAAATATCTGACCTCTTGGTCTGTATTGAACCATTAGACCCTTACACATAATGTATTCTTCTTGGTTTCAAATTTTCTGATTTAACTACATATTTACTCTGTTTGAATATACCTGTCTAATTAGATAACTAATTGTTGGCCCTGTGTCCTGTTTGCTCTTTCGCTTGTCATTTCAATAGGGACCCCACTAATAATGGGGCAGTTCGGGTCCCGGCTCCCTCCACCCGCCTAATCGCATGTGACTGTTTTTTCCCCCCTGTCCCTTGGCATGAGGTTGGCGGTATGTATAGCTCTGCTGTTGGCTTCCATGTCCTCGCTGTTTCCACCATTAGTCGTGCCATTTCCTCATCGCATTGGGTTCTGTTTGGGCACCCCAGGGCTGCGAATATATATTTGCAGCCCACTTAGCCTCCAAGCCTTAACTTCCCTTTCGGTCTTTTTCCATCTGGTACCAGTCAGCTCTGATTCCATCTTTCTCCCTTGAAACAATTGGTTAAATCCACTTCTTTCATTGGATCCAGCGCACTAGGTCGTACGGACCTATGTTGCTGCTTTACCCTCAGAACTCACCTTGTCCTCAGGGTGGCTTTTGAGCTAGGATCTGCCTGTGATGCGTGCACAGAGAGCGGCGCGTGCATCCACCGATCCCCGAGCATTATGGGTGTTGTAGGCAAGCGCGCTTTTGCCTGTGCGCATGCGCGGGAGGCTCGTTTGCCCGCCGCCTTATCACGGTTCACCGTGATCAGGTGTGGAGGACCTATATAGCCTGCTTATCCACACCTTCATGGTGATGGACACAGGAGCGCCAGCTTATTTGGATCTTTGCCATATCAGGTCTGTTATCATTGCTTTTTATTTTTCTTCTCTATACAACCCTTGAACCATAAATGTTGAACTTTGAACTAGCTTATATATCTCTATTTTCCTCCTATAGCTACGGGTTTATACCTATTCTAGGATTAGATCTATCCTATAATCATTGTCATCCCTAATAGCCCTGTCTGAGGCTTTTCCTGCTCAGTTTAAACAGTGCAGGCATATTACCCTCAGGTGAGTTTTTCACTCTTTATATTTAGCTCTAGCCATCTAGCTCCTCTGTTTGAGCTTGTCTAAATTTCTCACTTTTTTCTTTTGCCTTAACCAGCGGTTCCCTAACTATGCCATATAGATCCCACTGTGATCCCTACTATCTGGCGCTCCCCATTTATGATTAATTCCTTCATATATATTGGTAAGTTCTGGAAATTCTAGGCTATGCTAGCCATGCATGGCAATCAACTTAGTTTGATGCCATTTTTGTAATACGTATTTATCTTACTTATTGCTCTTTACCAGGCTCCCTATAGGCCCTCGGCAGTCCCTCGCTTTTTTGGAATTTGTACATGACTATACTTGCGATTTGACTTGGTGCTGTTGCTGCTCTGTGGTACGTATCGCTGCCCTCTGCCGGGACAGGTCGGCTCAGTCTTATGTGGTGGTGTGGCCACCGGTATAGCCCAAAAATGACATGTGTTTAGAGCGTTTACAGGCCACAATGTTACACATTGTTTATCACACATAATAATTTCTGTTTTTTGCATTTCAATAGACCTACCCTTTAATCGGTACAAAGTGACTCAGTGACCCTGAAGAAGCCATTTTTTGGCGAAACATGTCGGTCATCTCCATCTAAACAGCCCCATTGTACCTATGATCTATACAGTAGTATAGACCTTTTTAATTTACTCTTTAGCCAATATTGTATGTGCTTGGTTCCTCAGTCACCTCAGAGTCCTCCTTCCCCATTTCTAAGTTGGACTCGGTCTGACTAACGGACCAATTTTATTTAGTTTCTGTGTGTATTTTTTGCCCTCCCTATGTCTGTATGTTTAAAATCATGTTGAATAATAAATAACTTTGCTAAAATTCCTTTACAAAAAGTTGCAAGTGTTCCTTTTTTTAAATGAGTACCGCTATAGTCCTCTGTCTCTATCCCTGTCCATTCACTTACCATTGTCCCTTACTTGTTTGGAGAGTTCCTTGGTCTTCATGGCAGTTCTTGATTAGTGGTGCCTCTTGCTTAGGTGTTGCAGCCCCTGGGGCCTTCCAAAAAGGTGTGGATATGTAATGACAGATCATGTGACACTTAGATTGCACACAGGTGGACATCATTTCACTAATTATGTGACTTCTAAGGGTAATTGGTTGCACCAGAGATTTTTATGGGCTTCATAACAAAGGGGGTGAATACATACGCATATGCCAATTATCCGTTTTTTATTTCAGAAAAATTGTTTTATGTATATATTTTTATAATTTTACTTCACCAACTTAGACTATTGTGTTCTGATCTATCACATATAATTCAGATTAAAAAATCATTGAACTAAAGGCTGTAATGTAACAAAATAGGTAAAAAAACAAGGGGGGTGAATACTTTTGCAAGGCACTGTACCATTTATCGTCAAATTGCTGATCAGGTTTGTCTTTTCAGGGGTCAAATATAAGGATTTTTTGGCTACTATATTGGGAAAATAAAGCCTCTATATATTTCCCATATATTTGGATAATCCCTATGTGTGGACTTTCAGTGTAATTTTTCTTGTATACATCTTGAGGCTACTATATTCTACATTGAAAACAAGAAAGTGGATCCAGAAGTAGCTCTTTCTAAACAAAACATGTTGATCTACCTGTCATCTTTCAGCAATTAAATTGTATTTGTACTTCTCTGACTGGATGGTAGCTGATAACATATGGTTTTTATTCTGTGACGATTTTAAAGTGGTTGTAAACCATCCTATGCATTAAGGTAAAAAAACTTCTGACAGTGACCAGCCCCCCAGCGCCCCCCCCCCCGTTTTACTCACCTGAGCCCTTTGATCCCTCAGCGAAGACGTGCTGTACCTCTCTGCCCTGGATTCTCGGCTCTTGACTGGATAGATTGATGGCGGCACAGCCATTGGCTCCTGCTGCTGTCAATCAAATCCAATGATGCGGGCGCCGGGGGGGGGGGGGGGGGGGGGCGGGCCCGAGTCCTGCATTCTGCGTCTATGGGCAAAAATGCTGGACTCGGGAGTGTGCCCACAAGGTAACCCTCCGGAAGAGCGCTTCTCCTAGGGGGTTATACGATGCTGGGAGTAGCTAATAGTGCTGCCGGGGGACCCCAAAAGAGGATGATCGGGGGCCACTCTGTGCAAAGAGAACTGCACTGTGGAGGTAAGTATGACATGTTTGTTATTTAAAAAAAAAAAAAAACGAATTTACAATCACTTTAATGCAACATTAAAATTGTATTTTTAATGATATTTTATTTTTACTTTTGATATTTTGGCACATATAAATCCCCATTTCCCTCTGGTCCCTGGTGGGATAGCGCAAACCTGCTATTTAATACTTTGATTGTTCTTAAGGGGAAGGTGCCTGATCATTGTCATTGCAAGTCCCCCACAAATTATATACACCCAAGAATATTCCTCTTCTTCTAATGTGGCCTAGGATGGTCAAAAGGTTGGACTCCCCTGTATTTCATCCATTTATTTTTTGTTTACAAAGATAATTAACGTTGGTTAGCACTAGTATAAGGGAATTACATACGCTATAGTTTGGTAGAGCACAGCTAGTTCTGAAGGACAAATGCTCACAGAAAAAGCCTCTTATAGTGCATACCATCACCATTATGATAGTTTCACAGAAAACCACTGTAGCACCCCTATGGATTCTATTAATGCTTTATAAATAAATAATAGTAGCTGCAGTTACAAGAGGACAGGCTGAAGGCAGATACGACTTTGTTTTTTCTCGTATATTCGTCATCACTTTTCTGCCACATTCTTTTTGATTAATTCCCTTCCTGCCATATGCACAAGGTTATTGCATGCCTCAGGCACTTTCTTATATACTCTGTGGTCTTCAAAATCCATACTGACTTATTCTTTCATCCCTATGAACATTTCTATTGTTAAATGTTTTTCAACTGTCTGATTTAGGTAATTTCTCCCATGTAGAACCAGTAGCTGTGTAAACCAGTAGTACATTGGTTCTTTACAACTGATACAATGCTATTTTTCTCTGTCCTATAAATGTACTTCAAGTAGGTAGTGTTAAACTGTGTTATGTTATGTTTTTTTTTCTACTTGTAGCCCTTACTATATAGAAGTTAGCAAGCTTTAAATTAGTTCCAAACCCCTATTTGGATGTTGTTTAGTTTATTATTATTATTATTATTTAGGTAATAATTAATTATTATTAGGTATGTAGAAAGTAGTGTTTAAAACTTTTTAATCTTTTTTTGC
The DNA here is from genome assembly GCA_028564925.1 of Lithobates sylvaticus. Classification (NCBI taxonomy): domain Eukaryota; kingdom Metazoa; phylum Chordata; class Amphibia; order Anura; family Ranidae; genus Lithobates; species Lithobates sylvaticus. Next base: position 317,143,660 of record CM053027.1, read on the forward strand.
ATTTTAGTTTCCCTGGTCTCCTTCAACTTCTATGCAACCACTTCTGTCTACATGCACCTGCTACAGTGGTGGCTGTATGTCATTACATTGAACTAGCTATCTGCAAGTGCCAGTGGCAGACCATGCTTGTTCAATGTGTGCTGGCAGGGCTGTTTATATTTTCCACCAAAAGCGCATGAGATAGGGTGTCAATGCAGGAGAGCAATTAGTAGGCAGGGACAGAGCATTGTCAACTTATAGAAAGAAGTGCCTGAATAAGGACCTCCATGGCGACGTTACTGGGTATTATTTTAAAGATTACCTAAATTACCAGTGTTGCTCATGTTTTCTATGTGACTGATATGTTTGCCATTTTTTAATTACCATGCCTTGTTCTGCTGTTCTGCCCTGTGCCTCTGTGTGGAAGTGGTCATTGGTAGAGGCTGGACTTTGCTTTCTCATGTCATGTCCTCATGATTTGATGAATAGTGGGGGAATATTCAAGAAGCATCACAAGAGATGCAGAAAGCACAGATCCAGAGACTTGCTGAAGCAGTAGCAAGACAATCCTTGCAGGTACTCTGATACAGTTTCCTCTCTAGCAAGAACAGTGAGACCAAAGCAGCAATATCACCAACTCTCACTCCAAGTCTCAAGACACTAGCAGTCAGAGGCACCGTGCATTCGATTTATTTTAAAAAGTATCATTAAGACTCACTAGCCTCAACACTTCAACAAGCTATCGAAATATAAATGTTTCAACCCTTAGAGATTACATTTGCTCTTTTTAAGTATATTCAGTTAATTTGGCATGTAGTAATGACTCACAACATGTTTTCAATTCCTTTTTATTTTTCTTCTTCCCTGTTCTGTTCTTTTACATGGCAGCAAACTTCAACAGTTACAAAAAGAACTATAGCTTGCACTTGGCTGGTCCTAAGGCAAGAAATAAGACATGTGTTTTCAATATCTTTAACACCAGTAGATTTGATTTATCCAATGTAATTTCAGCTGACGGGTATACTATTTGATGCATAAAGCTGACATAAAAAATCCCAAGTAGTATAGAGACCTACAAAACACAGGGACAGAGACCACCCACAAATGTTAGTTGCTCAAAAATGTGTGTTCCTGTTGGACTAGGTTATTTCAATATGTACTAACACAATGTGCTATTTGTGCATAAGTAATGAAAAGCTTTTTAGGATCTTTGTCATTATTCAGATGGTCAAACCAAACATTATTTAAATGTGCATGTCATAATACAGCAAATAAATTATTACAATAGTGCATTTTTACAGAATTTCTTTTAACAATCATTTGTGTAATTGTGTTTAGCTATGAGGTATTCACACACTGCATATATTTTTATTTCTCAATAGAACATGTGTGCAAATTCTGGGATGGTAGCTTTTGCTCCTTATTTATCTTTCAGACCATTAAGGCTGTGTTCACACTTGAGAATGCAGTGGCTCACAGCAGGTGTCCGATGCATCTCCATTCACCTTTTCAGGTCAGATTTCAGCCTGAATTTTTGGCTGAATTCAGACCTGAAACGGACCAAAAGACGCACAGGGCTCCTGTGCAATTTGCACCGGAGCCGTTGCGGATATGTGTGAACCAGCTCCATAGAGAGCCGGTTACAATCTCCTACTGTGCAAACTGGATGCGGGAAATCCCCCATCAAATTTGCAGTAGTATGAACCCAGCCTTAGGTTACACATATGATGTAATGCCAAGCTACAAGCACCGTCACATATATCCTTTGTGAGGATGGTCATACCTCAAAAAGATGTGGTAGTTGTGATGGCACTGTATAAAGTTCTGTTGGGAGGGGGCTTCTACAATCTCTATGTATTTTTGAAATCAGTAGATTTAAGGTAAAAGATATATATTTTAATATAACTCATTTCCATTTATTTAACCTAAAGCTGAATTCCAGATATAGATTTTTTTTTGCTCTACCGAACAACATCCGCATGGAAGAAAACCATCAGGCCTTCAGGAAAAAACTCAAGACCCACTTCTTCTAAACATGGCATCACAACAAGAGCAGACAAGTGCCTTGAGGCGATTCAGTTCGCAGTTGCAGCGCTATACAAATCCTTCATAGTTACATTGGTCATGCTTGGACGTAAGTATGCATATGCCATACCCGTGGGACTGCTGTAGAAGTGGAGAATCACTGTAGTAGTCACCACTACTACAGTAATCGCACCTGTATTCTGGGTCCTGTGCTGAGAGGCTGTCCTACTACCTAGTGAACACAGGGATCACTTGGTACGGGCACCATTCACAGAATGCTTTGTTTTTTTTCTATAAATGCAAAGTGTTCAGTGATTGGAGGTATAGATCGTGATGTCACTACTCTGCTTCTTCACAAAATCCAATCAGAAAATGCATCGCATTCCTTGAGAAAAAAAATTAAGGCAACTGTCTCCAATCAATGTAACTGAGCAAGACACCAAACTCAAAAAAGAAGCTATTAAAAATAGCTGAATTGGAGACTGCACACTAAAAATCTCTGGTGCAACCACAAGCTCTCTCAGGGAGATTTGACAATGGCTTTACTCATGAATATTGCTCAACATACAAGCTACCCAAAAGAAATTGAAATGCCATATCCAGGGGCATAAAGATAAACCAGTGTAGTACCCTCTAGTGTGGTATCAGTGTAGTGCAGGCAAATGTATGTTTTTTGGCTAATGCTAAAATGATTTTTTTGAATCTGGGTCAAAAGTTTACTCCAGTTCAGGGCTGCATGACTCATATAGGCAGGTCTCTGGTACCTCCAGCTAGTTCTGGAAGGTTGGAGAGCCTTATTGAAATGGGAGGGCAGAGGCCAGGAGGGTTGATCTGCATACTTAGCGGAGTTTGGTCAATCACCAGGCAGTGGGCCTGGCATAGTGGCTAAGCCACCCCTTAAATATGAATGAGGCATGCTGGCAGAAATTCGGTAGGAGTGCTGAGCATACTGTCGGTGGCCCTTGAGGAGAACCCCTGCCAGGGGGGGTGGGGGAGGCTCTGCCTCAGGCTGAGGCTCGGGCTGGCTTGAGAGGATCTTGACAGCATCATGATTTGGAAGGAATGTTACTTAAGAGGAAGCAAGAGCAAAGAGGACAGTGTGAGTACATCAACATGATCAGGAACGTCCAAGGGAAAACACTGTCACATGTAATAAGCCTTTCTGGAAGACAGCGTTGGGCTTAAGTCTTTCCTTTACCTTGCCCTGGGAGATTTTCTGTAGCAGCCAGGTGGGCTAATGAAGAAGCAGCCAGGTGGGCTGGTAGTTCCTGCAGTCAGTATAACTGGGATCATTGTATACGTTGGAGTTGGAGTTACTCATGTATGCAACTTACAACATTTTGTGCTGCATTTCAAAGGGACTGAGAGTTCCTAGTCCTTAAGGGGATTTTGTTTTTATATCAGAGACTGTCAGCAGTTGGGAGTGAGATCAATCTGGAGTTGTACATAGAGAAGAAGAAGAGACAAATCAGAGTTATACATAGGGAGGAAGTTGTCCCTGGCTTTGTTGCTATCAAGTTGGGCATCCAATAATCCATATTCCCCATCCAAGTTATTACCCCTAATAAAACATAAAAAACAAGCTCAAAGACTGTTGCTTGTTTCTGGAGAAAGTGTGGAGAATAATTGTTGCCTGGCTGTGCAGGAGTGGGGAACCCAATGACCAGCGGTTCATTTGAGATTGAGCGCTACACCAGGAAGAATGTCGGCTGATGCCCTGAAGCAGACAAAATGTTGTTACTATATCCTACACATAGACCCATATGGTGGAGGAAAGAGAGCTTTTAAATCCTCTGATATCATCCTCTGCTTTAAGAACTACTATGCAGTATTTAAAAGTATTCTGTTCAATCCCTCTCCCTCTCAAGACTGTCCTATACCAAGGACTTGGGTCTCCCACAATTTTCAAGAGTCACAGAAATGCCATGGATCACTCTTTTACTGAATATGAATTCATAACTGCCTTCTTTTCCATGAAGCCACACTAAGTCCCACAAAGGATTTTCAAGACAGTATTATTAACCACTTTCCGCCTGGCCTATAGCAGAATGGCTCCGTTATCCTGACTGGACATCATATAATGTCTTTCAGTATAACAGTCGGCACGCCCCATAAGGGCACAACTTGACGTTCGGTGGTGTGGCGTGTCAGTCTGACACACCGCAACACCGATCTCAGTAAAGAGCCTCTGATGCAAGCTCTTTAACACATGATTCGCCATGTCCAATCACGGCTGATCACAGTGTAAACAGGAAAAGCCATGTATTGGCTTTTATTCCCTCGCATCTGACGGATGTGATTAGAGGCAAGCCGATCAGCTGCTCTCCTGTCAGGGGGAAGGGGGTCAGCTCCCCCCGTGGATATTTGTTGCACAAAAAATAAAAACACTAACAGTTATCAAATACCACCAAAAGAAAGCTCTATTTCTGGGAACAAAATGATAAAAAAATGTGTTTGGATACAGTGTAGCATGACTGTGCAATTGTTATTACAAGTGTGACAGCGCTGAAAGTTGAAAATTGGCCTGGGCAGGAAGGGGCAAAAGTGTCTGGTATTGAAGTGGTTAAACATTTTGGTAATTTCTCACCTGAAAATTTGTTAAATCATACAACATCCTAGAGATAGGAGAGATCCCTTCAGACACATTTCTGTCATTTGCAACCTATATGAAGACTTGACAGTATGCTCTAATTATTGACTGATCTCTCTAGTCATAAATTTAAACATTTTCACAAAAATATTGTAGAACTTCTTGCTCCCACATCTTTCCTTACTGTACTTACAGACCCAGACCAAATATTTTTTTTTACCCCCAAGAAAGGCCAAAGATAATGTAACACAATTTGGCTTTGAAAAATCATATATGTAGGCTCAACATGCAAAATCTATTGATGCTAAGAAAACGCTTGATAAAGTGAACTGAAGTTCATGTTTGTCTCTGCAAAAGAAACCATTTTAGACAATTTTACCCAACATAATGGTACAAGCCAGTGTTGTCCCCTATCTCCTTTAATATTTTTTCCCACCTTAGGACCACTGTTGCATCATATTGGATGCAACATTAACATTTCTGGATACCCCTCCAATCCCGGTCATCACAAACTAGCAGCCTGTGTGAAGGATCTATTTTTCTTTATCACAAATCCTGAAAATTGGGCCTACCAAATGATAGACATACAAAACCTGTGGTAAACTAGCATATTTCAAGGTAAATATACAGAAATTGCAAGCGATGAATATCCCAGTCCTTGATTATCAACTGGCAACCATTCAAAGATCCTATGCATTTAAATAGACAAACACAACAATTACATACCTGGGGAAAAGTTGGCCCCAAACATTTAACTGATAAATGGGATGACTTGGATCCCCAGTTGTTCCTCTGTATGTACAGACCTACAACACTGGGTCAAAGACTACTTCTCTTGATTCAACAAAAATGTCGAGCAATGTCTTAAATTAACATCATCCATCACCTCCTATACTTAATACAAGCCATATCTATTAATATGCCAAAACACTTTTTATTGAGAATTGGTAAAGAATCACTCAAATTTATCTTGAAAATCACACTACATCTATAAAACCTTAATACCTCTCCCGAAATTAGTGTTTTGTTCACAGATCAATGCCTTTACTATGTTTCAACCTATAGATTGATGCACAAATGCAACCACTAAAGAATAGGTGGCTATTGAACAGGACTTCTCACCTCGCTCGCTAGCAGCATAACCTTGGCTACCTTGCTTGTCCCTATTCCACCTTTCAACATACCCTGACCTCCCATCTGTAGCTTCTTAGAAACATTCTCTTCCAAATCCTGAAAGCTAATATCTTCTTCTCCCAACTCTGGCATACTCCCAGTTGGAAGAAACCCAGTTTGCCCCATACTTTTAGGATTGCTCATTCACAGCCTATGTATCCTAGGACACTTTAGACTATGCAGTTTTACAACAGGAGGACAGGTTCAAGTCTATCCTGGAAATTCAAAACATGATCTCTTCCACTTGATTTTTCTAGAGCTATGCAAATTCCCTCTTTTACTGACTGCAGGGGACACAACCATTCAACCCACTGACACCCTTCAAGTGAATATGTTCCAGCAAAGGTAAAGTCACAAAGCTATGTGCTTCTTACTTTCCCTGCAGACAGTTATACCCCACTGTACATAACCCACACAACAAGTGAGAAAAGAAACTGGGTTTCAAAGACCAAATGGATCATATTATTCATTTCATTCATAACACTTATATAGACAATAAGAAACAGGGTATGAAGTCCTTTCTAGATGGTATTATGTCCAACCAAACTACACAAATTTTTCCCCACCACCTTTGGTGGCATTTTAGTACCACAGTGGGAGCTGTGATGCACACTATAATATGTTTTTTGAACCTTCCTAGCTACAGTATATGTTCTTTTTGGAATGTGATCCATGAAATCCATGATCCAAGAAGATTACAGATACTGACTTGGGTCAAAACTCAACTAGATATCTACTGTTTAACTGTTATGTAGACTACATCCTACTGTATGTAACGTGTTCAGTATTGCATTAACAAAACTGCTCATATGATTGCACCTCGATTGAAGTTCTTTACATTGCTGCTGTGTGCAATGATCATATTGCTTTGAATCTTGTGTTGCAAAAACATTGTTAAATGAAGGATTAAAGAAACAATGTTTTTTCAACATTTAACTACAATTTAATGTCTATGAGAAGCTTATTACTATCACAGAGGCTAGAAAAAATAGATAGTTATACATAACAAATACAATTGTAAAATGAGCAAAATGAAAACATACATTTTCTTTTATCAAAATTAAATTTTAGTACCCTGAAATTTCTTTGCTCTCTCTGTGTTTCTGAACCATCTGCTACTACCCATTGTTTTGCACTTTTATTACACTTGAACTATGCAAATTCCATTTGCATAGTTGATATATTTTCTATTTGTTATTCATTGGTTACTTCTATCAGTGTTCTTTTGTATCAGTCTTCTTCTCAATCCTGTATTATCTGTGCTTCCTACATCATTATTCTCCTGCACATTCCTGTTTAATTCTTTCTTTGTCCTTTTTTATTAATCTTTTTTTGTCTGTCTATATTATCCCATTGTTCCTTTTCTTTGACTGTACGGATATATTCCTCTTGATACTCCCACTCTTCATTACTGCTTGAGGTCAGATTAACCCGCACAGTCCATCCCCTTCTCTACCAGTTGCTTATCCCTGATTCATTTTGCCAGAATAAAGAAAAAAGGTTTGCTTGAGCGATAAAAAGAAAGAAAGATTTCAGCTCAGGGACAAGGCACGTGCCTTCTTCACATTACACTTTCCAATCATCTGACGTTCTTATCCCCTCAGAGAGTCTGAGATGCAGCACTCCTAGCCCTCTCTGACGGACAGCTCCATCTGCTGTGTCAATGCCTTGGTGTTAGAAGTGGCTATGACTGACGTCAGAAGATAGACAGAAAAGAAGGGCACATGAAAAAAAACACATTCGCATTGAATTTAGCAGAATGAAGACAAAGTTTGTTTCATCTCACTGCCGACAGTTAAAACATGACCAAAGTCATGAACAACAAAACATCATTAGGATCTGAGAGATTTATAGTTACATGGCATCAAGAGGCTTCTCAGCTTCCCTTACCATGAATATCAGTGAGAAAGGCATCTAATAAAGGTGAAATGCCAGTGCTCTAACCCTAGCATATTAAATATTAATACAATACATTGTGACAGTGAACAGATTAATACAAACAATGCATAGTTCTAAAAAAAGACACCCCATGTGGGTAACAGAATGCAACATGAATACCAGTAGAATAAGAGCTTTGGAACAAGATCGCACTACAGTCACAATAGCTGCTAATTTTGAAAAATTGGTTTATATATAATTCACAAACTAGGCAAATCTTTCCTGCCAGCCAACCTTGCCTGTAGGGGACTGAATATACTTTGCCATATTCTCTCTTACTGTAAGAGCACTTATGTTTGCCCTACCACTATGCAATTAAACCTGTTCAAGGTCATTTTGTAACATGTCCTCAGAGAGGTAGCCATCTTTCTCCCTAAAGGAGAGCACAGGTTGCCTTGATGAGTTTTGTCACATTTTCTGTTGTCATCTGGAAGGCTATAGGAAGTATACACAATGTGTTAGCACTCAACCATCCTGTGGGCATGCAAAAGTCTGCAGTTAAAGATCAATTTCATATGGCTTAAAGACATTGGGAAAAGGGTTTTCCCCAGGTATGTAATTGTTGTGTTTGTCTATTAAATGCTTCCTGTAAAATGTGGCATATTCTTTTTGTGTTAACACACTTTTTATTAAATAGGAATTCACATAACACAGTTGAAATGAAATGATTATATTCCAGAAAGACACATAAAACCAATCAGGTACCTGCTGCGAGTGAGGAAATAAAATGTTTACATTGCAATAAGAACAAAATCAACAATATATTCTTAAGAAACTCATGTACAAAACAGTATAGGGTACATACAACATAAAATGCAGTCCGAAAATATTGAACATCTAAAAGGTAAAAAAGAGACACAAGTATCAAATACGAATGGGTATAAGATGTACACATTAATCTGAGGTAGGAAGATGGTACAAAACAGATTTGAGCCAATTTTTCACAAGTCCAAAAAGATGCGCTCAGGAGAGGCGCATCCATGGGAACAGGAGCTAGAGACCAGTGGGTAGATTTAAAAGGGGGAATAATACTACATAGTAAGAGGTTTGATAGCAGTTTTCCGGATTGTCAAAACCTAGCAAATTTACTCATTATATCTAGCATATTTTCCCACTTCTGATCCGTGAATTGTGTCTCACTATCTTCTTCCCATTGGAACATATAAGGGAGCTTATCAACAGAAGCTGCATTAGATAGAAAAGTATAGTGTGATGAGAGCAAATCTTTACTCTGAGGAGTGGTGTGACAGATACAATCATACAGCGTGGGTGGAGCTACGGGGGAAAGTACATAATAGGTGATATAAAAATGTCTAATTTGCAAGTATCTTAAATATTTAGACCTCAGAATTGACTTTAATGATTGAAGTTTAGAATAAATTATAAAAGCAGAGATATCCTGAAAACTGTAAAGGGATGTCATGGGCTGTGATCTCCACCAGGAAAAATCTCTGGGCTGACAAAACGCAGCTACAAATTTAGGGTCCCCTAAATATAAGGTCCAAAGGAATATTTTGGAAACCATCGTGAATTTGTTCTTGTGAAGAGTCCAAAGTTTGAGAAATTGAGCAATCAGGAGATTGTGAGATTGGACTAAAGGAGTCCTGGAAGGTAAAAAGGACATATAGAAGTACTCTCAGTCACGATCAAGCTGACGGCGCACAATGGGGTGGGACGTACTGACGTAGAACGCAGTACGGAGGGAGGGGCCTGATACAGCGGGCGGATGTGTGTAGCAGAGACGGCGAGGAGAGGGGAACGCTGAGGTTGCATGGAGAGTGAGAGTCTCCGAGACCGCCAGCGCCGCCTCTCCGGATCAACGCACAGCCGATGGTGAGCCGCGCCAACACATGAGATCACGGAGGGACGGGATACGTTGGCTGCGCACTCAGCTACCTGTCCCACGCACCAGCATCTCTTCCTCCGACCCTCAGCCAGCCTGGATCGCTCTCTCCCCCCTACGCCAAGCCCAGGATATTCCTAGGTAAATGCCTCAAGCCGTGAGTATATCCCCTCTCTGCAAGCCTAAACGGAAGGATGAGGTAAGCAAATGTCTTTTCTCCAACGTGGTCTGCATTTCTTGAACAATCTTCCCTGCATTCAAGCACTCGTCCTGATGTCTTTACAAGTCTGGCAGTATCTCCTTATCTGCTAAACCTGTGATCATTATCTCTATGAACTGAGTAATACTACGAAGTGATTATTTGTATTTTTTTTTGCTCATCCCTGTGTTGGGAGGGGGGAACAGAAAAGAAAGGAGTGCCCGGTTAGTGCCTTGTCTACCTGGATTGGAGTGGACTTCTAATGAAGCATAGACCAATCCCTCGGTTTTCTTTCCCATTGCCACTGAAGGGGAATATATCAGAAGGAACATTGGGTGGGCCATATCACACTTAATTAATAGTCTCTGGTTTGGTGTCCTTGCCGGGACCTGGTGGTGTACGTGGGCTGCAATTTTGATGCCCAAGTGAGAGAGACGTACGGCAGGATAAAGGATCCCTCTCGCCCCTCGGAAGTGGCAGCCGGTCAGAGTCTCTAAATCAGGCAGACTGATCAGTACCACTTTCTCTTCCTTGTCCGTTTGCTCTCCCTGGACAGCTGGTTAGGGGGTGCAATAGGGCGAAGCCACAGAGCAGAAAACCAATACTGAAAAGTCTATAAAAAAAAAAAGGGACACATACATCTGTTGCGACACGAACAAAATAGCACACCTGAAAGGGGAGAGTGCTAAGGGACAACTATTACAGCCCCAAGATAAATGGGGGGATCTCTTGCCTTCCTGCATACATAGGGGGCTAGAGGGTGTCCCATAAGACCCGTATATTTAACCATTAAAAATCTTACTGTTACTCCCGAACATCAGCTTGCGAGCAACAAACCTATTTACACAGAAGACAAGATCTATCTAAAAAAAAAAAAAGGAAAAAGCAAGGGGAGAGAGGGAACAGTAAGTTTCTTACTAGGGACCAAACAGATAACAACCTGGGAAAGAGAATTAGAAAGGCCCGTGTTGGAAACATGAGCAAAGTCCCCAAGAAGGGCCCCCCCAAAACCCCTAAAACAACAGTGAGAACTATTAAACAATATTTGAAAACAGGTTAAAGCCCACAATTAAACCATACGGAGATCCATCCAGAACCAACGATGGAGCGAAGGACACCGAAGGATAAGAAAGCCGACGGCCAGTCTGCCCAATCTACACCCAATCAAACGTTGGAAAACGAAGTAGATGTCAGTAGGATCGATGAACAGGGGGGGGAGAGTGCATCTCCCTACAAAAAACGAAATGGAAGAAATGCTTTTAAAAATGGAAAATGCGATCAAAGGGACTTCCACCTATTCAGAGAAGATCTTGGGCATCTATTGGCAAGAGTCGAATCCGCTGAGAAAAGAGTGGACTTACAGGAACAAGAAATGCATATATTAAAAGATCAGTTAAGATCCATACAACGAACCCAGCGAGACACACAATATAAACTTGAAGATGCAGAGAATCGGAACAGGCGACAAAATCTCAGCGTAAGAAATGTTCCGGAAAAAAGGGGAGAAGATTTAAGGATGATAATAACAACCATATTTAATCCCCTCCTGGGTAAAGAACAAGAGGAGTTCCCCAAATTAGAACGGATTCATCGAGTGGGTAGACTCTTAGAACCTGGCGCACATAGACCACGGGATATCATAGCTAGATTCCGTTTCTACGAGGACAAAGCCGAAATCTGGGAAAAATTGTACGGGAAAACTCCCCTGAAATATGAGGATTCCGAGATCCAGATCTACGCAGACTTAGCCCCCCAGACGTTGGAGAGGAGAAGGTTGCAGAGACCTCTACTTGAGTTGATGCAACGCTCAAATGTGAAATATACATGGGGCTTCTCCCGCGTGTTTAATAGGCACAAAAGATGGACGTTCGGCCAGATTAAAATTTCCGGAAGACCTGAGTGAATTCTGCCAAAAGCTGGACTTACAAGTTCCGGACTTACCAGGATGGGAGATGGTGGCGGGAGCGCTTAACTCGCCCGCTGACCCCCGATACTCTGAAGCAATCAGGGTTCGGGTAAGACATAGCTGCCGATCAGAGCCCCACCTCACCTGAGATACAGTGAGAACGGAGGGGAGCCGCAATTGGATGGCCCCCAACGTCTCTAAGACCTTAGAAGGGGTCAGGGAGGGAGGAGGTGGGATAGGGTGGGGGAGATGGGAAAGGCGGAGGGAGGGTGGATGGGGACTCATGGGAGGGAATAAAGAGTATGGGGGGGCTAGGAGGAAGGGAATGGGGGGAACGAGCTCCTGCTTCGCTGTGATCCTACAATCTTCAAACCTGAAGCATCATCCAAAGGGCCTCGATGACTAACATTAAATTAATATCTTATAATGTAAAAAGACTCAACCTACCCAATAAACGAGCTAAAATCTTAGACGAACTTAAAAAATACGGAGCAGGTATAGTTTTCCTTCAGGAGACACATATCTCACACGGGTCCAATATAAAACTCTTCTCTAGCTTTTATCCAACTTGGTTCTATGGGGACATGATAATGAATAGATCAAGGGGGGTGGCCATAGGTTTCTCTAGAGATACCTATTTCAGTTTAGAGAACAGACTTGTGGACCCGGAAGGGAGATATCTGTTTCTTAGAGGTTCTATTGGACAGACAAAATACACGTTTGCAAATATTTATTCCCCCAATACTAGGCCAGCACAATATCTGAGGGGATCCTTGCCAAACTGAGGGATTTTAAAAGGGGATATGTGATTCTGATGGGAGACTTAAATTTTCATATGGACCAGGACTTAGACTTCACGTCCCATGTACGGGGGACAAGTAATGTTGTAAAACAAATGATCAAACAAAAATTGCTCATCAGCCAATTGGTAGATATTTGGAGGGTTCACCACCCCAAAATAAGAGATTACACATTTTCTCCCCCGTACATGGGACGTACTCGCGCCTTGACTATATTTTACTAGACCACGGCTTGCTTGACAGAGTCCTAGAGACTAAAATAGAGATCATCTCGCTGTCTGACCACGCCCCAGTCTCGATGAGGCTTCACTTTCCAGATATACAGGCACCATATAATAACTGGAGACTAAATGAGGAACTTCTTAGGGACAAGGAGACTGTAGCCCAGATTAAAGTAGAGATAGAACAATACTTCAATAGCAATGACAATGGGGAGGTGCAGGGATCACATGTTTGGGATGCTCATAAAGCATTTATCAGAGGGACTTTTATTTCAAAGGGAGCCTGGAAGAAAAGAGAACACCGTAAAAAAATTGAGGATTTGAAAACAGAAATTGGTCTGCTCGAACAGGAACATAAACAGCTACCGGGCCAAAACAAGAATTATTGCTAAGATTAACCGCTAGGAGAGACGATTTAAGGGAACTATTCGAACAGGACGTAAAGCAAACTTTTAATAGAATAGCAAAAGAAAGATACCTATGAGGCAAGCAAGCATTTAGCCAAAACTTTACAAAAAAAAAGGCAAGGAATTATATCGAAAAAATTAAAAATAAGAAATTCCTTTAGAGAATATTATGAGGGAGTTTACAGCAAAACATCCAGAGAAAAGGTGAAAAAATAAAGAAAATCAAAGCCTTCTTAGATAAGGCCGGTTTGCCTACGAAAAAGTCAGACTATGCACCTATTTTAACGGATTGGGTTCAGAATATAAAATGAGTGAAGACGTATTACGGGTGGATGCTGTGCTCACAGGGGCAGCAAAGGCTTTGTGGCCGGAAGTACATAAAGAATTAGAGAAGCGGGTCCCCAGATTCCTGTCATAAATGCGGAAAAGCATGTCTACTCATGTTCCAAACACTAGCACAGTACCAAAAATCTTACAAAAAATCGGGGTCTTATATGAAAAATCAATGGAGTAACATCCTCCCGGTTTTGTATGGAAAACGGGACGAGACAGGGATGTCCGCTGTCCCCCCTCCTTTTTATTTTGTCCCTGGAACCCCTTTTCCAGACATTGACAATATGGTGGGATCTCTAACTTTAAAGAAATACCTCAAAATCTTTTATTTTGATATGAAAGGATAAAGAGATTCTTTAATTCATTTAGAGAACTTGAGACCTCTTCGTGGCTGGGTCGTAAGTTCATAATGAATTTCATATGGAAAAACAAGAAGCACAGAATCGCAGAATAAACTTGGAAAAAACTCTCAGCAATACAATTAGGAAAAGATATTTGGAACCCCCCAAAGTATAGAACAAGTGAAGGCACCAACACTATGACAACAAACACACTAAAAATATGGGGATAAAATTCATAAACTTCTTAATGTTAAATATAATTCGCCTTTAATGGCACAGGGAACAAATTAGTGGGAGATTAAAGAACAAGGGGGACTTATTTGATATGAACGGGTGGAGGTATCTCCAGCTGTCTCACTTTGTCAGAAGTTTGCTGCAAAGGGCCTGACCCGTCTAGAGCAAACTTTTACAGCTCGCGAGACAAAAGGGTCAATTGCGAAGATCTACAAGGACGGAATGGAGTTACCCCCATTCATTCAAAAGTGGGAGAGGGAACTGGGCACAAAAAATTGACACACACACACTGATGAAAATTTTTAACTTAACCTATAGTTCAGCAGTAGATTCTAGGGCCACGGAAACGAATTACAAGTGTCTATCAAGATCATAACTCCATCAAAATCATGAAAAAAAGGGGGAGAAGTACTCTCAGCCTGAGTCCACTATGTTTCATTGTGCTATTATAAGGGAATGCTTGACATCGGGGGGAATAAAGCCATACCTATAAAAAAAAAAAAGAAGTACTCTCAGCCTGAGTCCACTATGTTTCATTGTGCTATTTAAGGGAATGCTACATAATAAAGCCATACCTGAGGGATGCCTAAGCCACAATGCCAGTGGAATTGATATAGGGTAGTTCTAGCAAATCTTGGGGGTTTATTATGCCATACAAAACTATTGATCTCTGATTGAACCTGAGTAAATAAGGTTTTAGGCACATTAATTGGGGGAGCTCTAAATACATAAAGCTGTTTAGGAAGGCTATTAATTTTAATGGGTGTTATCCTGCTTAAAACAAAGATACAAGTTACGATAATGCCACGTACACACGATCGGACTATCCGGCGGACCAGAGTCTGCCGGACAATCCACCCGTGTGTGGGCTCCGGCTGACTTTTTCTTCCCAAAATTCCGGCGGACTTAGAAAGAAGTCTTGACTCAAAATTATCCGCTGGACTCGGCAGTCCGGCGGACAATCCGCCCGTCTGTGTGCTAGTCCGCCGGACTTTTGAAATGAACGGACTTGCCCACACACGGAGTAAAGTCCGTTAATTTTGAACCTGACTCCAGGTAGACGGGACTAGCGAAGGAAGTACATTTTTGCCCCCTCTATTGGCGAGATTGACACCTTGCTAGTCCCGTCGCCTGGTATGGATTTAAAGGGGAACCCCTACGCCAAAAAAAAAAAAACGGCGTGGGGGTCCCCTCAAAGCCCATACCAGACCCTTATCCGAGCAGGCAGCCCGGCCAGTCAGGAAAAGGGGTGGGGATGATCAAGCGCCCCCCCCCTTCTGAGCCGTACCAGGCCGCATGCCCTCAACATGGGGGGGTGCTTTGAGGAAGGGGGGCCCCGCGGCCCCCCACCCCAAAGCACCTTGTCCCCATGTTGATGAGGACAAGGGCCTCTTCCCGACAACCCTGGCCATTGGTTGTCGGGGTCTGTGGGCGGGGGGCTTATTGGAATCCAGGAGCCCCCTTTAATAAGGGGGCCCCCAGATCCCGCCCCCCCCCCCACCCTATGTAAATGTGTATGAGGTACATGGTACCCCTACCCATTCACCTGAGGGAAAAAGTGTTAATAAAAAACACACAACACAGGTTTTTAAAGTAGTTTATTAGACAGCTCCGTGGTCTTCTTCTGACTTCGGGGGTCTTCTCGCTGGGCTCCTCCGCTATCTTCTGCTCTTTTACCGCTCTTTTACTAGCGGAGGAGCCGAGCTTTCTCCTTCGTCACTGCCCCCGTCCGGGGGTCTTCTTCCAACTTTGGCGGTCTTGTCCCGCTCTTCGTTTCTTCTGCCGGGCCTCCGCTATCTACTTGCAGCTCTTTTACTATCGTTCTTCTGGTTCATCGCTGTCGCCGCTGCCTTGTTCTTCTTCCTTCTTCTTCTCTTCTTCCGATGTTGACACAACGCTCTCTCCGCCTGTAATGGCCGGGAAGCGTTGCGCGGCGACTTATATAGGTATAAGGGGTGGGGTCACCGGGTGATGTCACATGGTTCCCCGCCCCTTATGATGTCACAGTCCCAGCATCCCCCGTAACTCATGCACCATAACTCATGCACTGCATGGCATCTTTTTGCCTGAGTGCTTGCGTAGCCCCTTGAACGCTTACAGAGCACCGATGGTTCAGAGAACAAATCTGCAGAAGAGGCCATAGAGGAAGAAGAAGAGGAGGGGGTGGAGGAGAGAGCTGTGGCAGAATCACTGCTAGCATTTTAGAGGTGTGGTGGCATAACAAGCTCCAACAATACTGAACCCTGTCCTGCATCCTTCCCAGCTGCCAGCAGAGTTACCCAGTGCGCCATAAAGGAAAGGTAACATCCCTGCCCATGCCTGCTAGACCATGAGTCAGCGGTAATATACACCTTATTGCTGACAGCCTTATATAGTTACATAGTTACATAGTTAGCTAGGCCGAAAAAAGTCCATCCAGTTCAAACATAAAAAAAAAAGAAATAATAAATAAAAATAAAAAATATCGTACAATCCAATATACCCAATTCTATACCCACAGTTGATCTAGAGGAAGGCAAAAAAAAAAAAAAAACCCAGCAGAGAATGCTCCAATCTGCTACAGCAGGGGAAAAAAATCCCTTCCTGATCCCCCTAGAGGCAATCGGATTTTCCCTGGATCAACTTTACCTATAAATGTTAGTACCCAGTTATATTATGTACATTTAGGAAAGAATCCAGGCCTTTTTTAAAGAAATCTACTGAGTTAGCCAGAACCACCTCTGGAGGGAGTCTATTCCACATTTTCACAGCTCTTACTGTGAAGAAACCTTTCTGTATTTGGAGATGAAATCTCTTTTCCTCCAGACGTAAAGAGTGCCCCCTTGTCCTCTGTGTTGACCATAAAGTGAATACCCCCCCTTATTCTCCTTTTCTCAAGAGTGAATAAATTCAGTTCCTCTAATCTTTCCTCATAGCTCAACACAAATCATATCTGAGAGATATTAAATCTCAAATATAGTATACGGGAAAAAGACTGCATGGGATGTCGTCATATGTCTGGTCAAGCATGTGGTGCCAAAGCGGCTGCTGTTGTGGCCATGCTTGATCCACTGCAGACATAGGTTGTAAACAGCAGCTGTGCAATCTGCTGCACACGTGTCCAAAAAGGCCCACAACAGGGAACTTTTCAAAATCAGCGGGGAGTCAGCAGCGCCCTGCACCTGCGAAGCTCTGCGGTGTGATGCAGTAGGGTGGCTGCCCTTTAGCTGCCCCCTAGAGGACATCCTGCCTCGCTGGAGTTGTGCCTCCTCCTCTATTCTATCAGGCACCCAAGTAGAGTCAGTGACCTCATCATCTCCTCCCTCATCGTCACTGGAGCAAACTTGGCACTATGCTGCAGCTGGGGGAACATGACTGCTAGTTTCTTGGCCTTCTTGGGCACCCTCTCTCTCTATGCTCACGTTACTCCCTTGCTCAACCTGGGAACCAACATCGAAGCCTTCAAATCGCTGCGCATCCTCCAGTAGCATGTACCCAACACTGTGGTCGAATAGTTTGGGGGGATTCCTCCATGCATGATGGTTGGGCTATGGAAGGAGTGACTGTGGACAAGGAGTCGGTGGAATAGGCCACTTTGGCAGCTGCATAGGAAGGAAAACTACTCTGAGCCTGGGTGACAGAGGATGAGGACGGCTTTATTATCCACTCCACCAACTCTTCTGCATGTTCTGGCTCAATAACATATCGAGCATCAGAAAAGTGTGCCCCATGGTCACCGGCAGAGTATGCACCATGTCCATGACCAGCACTGTTGACTGTAGACACAGAGCCTGCTTGCCCTCTTTTAGTGGCCTCTGAGCATCTGCCTCTCCTTGGTGGCCTTCTGGACATGATGTATATTTTGTTTTGCAACACCGCACTACACTGTATTGTGTACTGTGTACACCACCAGAAAAAGTAGAAGCAACTGCACTTCGGCTGCACTGTATTGTAATTACATTTTTTCTAAATAATCTAATATTTCACAGCAGGACCCGTTCCTGCGCCCAACAAGAGTATCTGTGAGGGGTTACAGTATTGTGCCACCACCACCACCACTACCTAAGACCCAATTTCCCCCTGTTTAACAAGGTCGTGTAATTACAATTCTTGATATAATATTTTGCAGCAGGGCCCGTTCCAGCGCCCACCAAGAGTAACTGTGAGGGCTTACAGTGTTCTGTTACCACCAACACCTAAGGCCCAATTTTACGCAGAGTGTATACGGCAGGCTGTATAGTATATACAGGCGGTCCTCTATTTTCAAACATCCGACTTACAAACGACTCCTACTTACAAACGGAGGGAGACAACAGGAAGGGAGAGGAAATCTACCCCTAGGAAGGGAAATTCTCTTCTATAAGAGTTAATATGGGAAAAAGGTGTCTCCACTGATGCTTTATCACCAATCCTTCTTTCCCTAATAACCCCAAATTTTCAAAATCCAATTGTCATTGGGACAGAAAGTGAGGTGAAATCTTCTGAACAAGGGCACAGACAGCAAAAAAAACGTTACAGGGGTGATAGATTTTGGGGCTGGAGAAAAATGTACCTGTTCCAAATTACAAACAGATTCAACTTAAAGAGGTGGTCCACCCGATTTTTTTTTTAAAAGTCAGCAGCTACAAATACTGCAGCTGCTGACTTTTAATAAATGGACACTTACCTGTTCCAGGTTCCAGCGATGTCGGCAAAAGATCGCTTGTCTCTCGGCTGCCCCGCCGCCATCATCTGTCAGGGAATCAGGAAGTGAAGCTTGCGGCTTCACTGCCCGGTTCCCTTCTGCGCATGCGCGAGTCACGCTGCGCGTCTTTATTGGTCCCCGTTGTGGCCTGGGAACTGTGTGTTTCCCAAGACACAACGGGAACCCTCGGATATGGGCAGGCATCCTCGGATAGGGGCGGGGCAGGTAGTCCCGGAACTTGGTGCAGATACCTGTATTATACAGGTATCTGCACCCCCCTCCCCCCTGAAATGTGCCAATTGTGGCACCGGAGGGGGGGAGGAATACGATAAGCGGAAGTTCCACTTTAGGGCATACTATAAACACTCCCAGGTACGATATTTTAAGGAATATTTCACTTTAAGCATTATTGAAATATCTGCTCCCAAAAAAATGGCAGTTTTTAAAACTTTTTTTTGCATTAATACATGTCCCCTGGGGCAGGACCCGGGGGGTTCGGTTCATCTCTAGTCAGGATGACTAGTCAGATTAATGGCCATAGCCAACAGTTTGCTAATGCAAATAATAAGGGTACACCCCAGTCTCGTACCCCATCCCAAGGGAAAAAACTCAAAATTACAGCCTGGCAGTTTAATACACATTTTAGAAGATTGGTATAAGGGCTGGAATCCATATACGTGTGGCTCTCTATTCTACCGATCTTTTTTTGAACAGATATGTGTGTTCCGTTTTAAAATGTATATTGTTGTTTATGTACTTCTTCTCATTTTAATGAATACATTAATAAATAGCACCACAAGAGCGATGCTAAATATTGCCAGGTGACACTATCAAAGGCCTTGTGGATGTCAAGACTAAGTAATAATGCTTTACAGAAGTGGAGATTGGCATCTTGAATTGCATTAGTACCCAAAAGAATATTGTCTGCAATTTGTCTGTTGGGAATGAATCTGGACTGATTAGGTGAAATTAATATAGAAATAATAGAGGCTAATCTGTCTGATAACAGTCTGCTGAAAATCTTAAAATCATTGTTAATAACTGATATTGGCCTATAATTTTGTGGCAATGAATTATCTTTGTTAGGTTAAGGTAATAAAGATTTATTGGCTAACAAAATCTTCTCAGGGAAGTTATTTCTTTGGAGTGTGTAATTAAATAGCAGTGTTAGTTGTGGGGCTAATAAAGGAGAAAATGTATTATAATAAGCAGATGAATAGCCATTCGGGCCAGGGAAGCTAGGATTTCCTCTTTGGTACATGGAGCATGGAGAGTGGGAATTGGAAAATTTGCAAACCATAATGTGTCTGGGAGGAATATTTGATTGGGGTGGGGACAGCAATTTGGAGTAGAATTGTTAAAAAAAAGTCAAGAACATCTTTCGGAAGATTGGTAGATTGACCAGTGGAATTATACAATTTATATACATCATGGGGTCTCAAGAATTGATTAAATTTTCAAGAAAACATAGAAGAAGAAGAGTTACTGTGTAATAAAAATTTGGCCTTAGACCATCTTAAAGTTTTTTTGGCTTTATGTGATAACAAAGACTCTAATTCCCAAAAAATTTAAGAAATTGGACTGACCATAAAGGAACAACAGGTATCAGCATGTGTTTTATAGAGTTGTTCTAATTCATTTGTAAGGAAAAGTAAATGTTTCAAATTTTCCATATTACGTGTAGAAGCGATGCCAATAAGTCTACATCGGTAATATCGCTTTATGTGCAATCCAGATTGTAGTGATAGGAATCTCCAGAGTAGAATTAAGAGAAACAAAAAACTCTGTTATAGCTTGAGATAGTTTAGTTTCAATGATAGGGTCTCCAAGAAGTGATTAAATTAGTCACCAAGAGTATGGAGTAGCAGAAAGGCCTATCATTACAACAGTCAATAAGGTAGTTTGAATGTCAGACAAAGAGCAAGAGTGCATATTAACAGATTTGGAGTTAGAAAAAATCATCAGAGTACAGGAAATATAGTCCAATCTGGCATATAAATTATGAAGGTGGGAGAAGAAAGTGTACTCTCTAAGTATGATGTTGTGGGCCCTCCAAGTTTCAATCAGTTGTCAAGAGTGTAAATAATTTATCAAAGATTTAGGGAACATTTTTGAAGATGGAGTGGGGTTGCTTCTATCAAGCGAAGGATGGGCTACCAGATTAAAGTCTCCCTCTACATACATATGAGGGGAGTAATATTGGTCGAAGATTAAAAAAAATGTGTAAAAAAAAAAAAACCTTGAGATTTACTGGGGGCATAGATATTAACAATAGTAACTTCACGTTCTGTCACTAAACCTTTAAGAATTAGAAATGTACTATCTTTATCTCTATAAATGTGTTGTACTTCAAATGGAAAGGTGTTGTGGATAAAGGTGGCCACCCATCTGCTTTTGGAGGAATATAAAGTGTAGAAAGCTTAGTTATAGGATTTGTGAAAAACTTAGGACGGTTAGAACTCGCAAAATGTGTTTCTTGCAATAAAACTATTTAAGCACCAAGAAGCTAACTTTGAAGAAATGTTTTCTTCCTTTTATGTGGGGAAAGAAATCCCTGAACATTGTGTAGTGCTACCCCTGAAGGAGCCACTTAGTAATTGGGTACTTTGTTCTGAGCCTCGACTTTAATAACAACCTCAGTCCCTCTGGCACACCTGGTTGAGTGAAAGTTTACTGCACACACTTATAGGAACACATGTGTGGATATCTTTAACTTGACTGTATGGAGGATTTTTTTTGAGTATAGCCTCATATAATAAGGGTCAAAAGGAAGTAAAAACGTGTCATCATCCAATTTGAAACATTGAAAGGTAGGAAGGTGAAAATGTGAGGACAGTTGCTGATGCTGACCAATACACAAGGACACCCAGACAGGCTAATGGACTATCACGACACTGATACACAGACCCAAGGTTTATGGTAAAAAATATACATTTTAATACAATTCAACCAAAAATAATACAAACATATTAAAAGAATACCCCACACATACACTAACTCCCAACGGGTACCCCCCGCAAGGCTAGAGTTGAGGTGGAGTATGCAAGGATCCTCTACCGGTTTTGCGGTATAACGGCTTCTTCAGGAGGAGATTAGCAGATTACATGTCAGGATCAGCAGCTAGGGAGACCAGACATGTACAGTGCCTTGCGAAAGTATTCGGCCCCCTTGAACTTTTCAACCTTTTGCCACATTTCAGGCTTCAAACATAAAGATATAAAATTTTAATTTTTTTGTGAAGAATCACCAACAAGTGGGACACAATTGTGAAGTGGAACGAAATCTATTGGATTTTTGAAACTTTTTTAACTAATAAAAAAAATGAAAAGTGGGGCGTGCAAAATTATTCGGCCCCCTTTGCGTTAATACTTTGTAGAGCCACCTTTTGCTGCGATTACAGCTGCAAGTCGCTTGGGGTATTTCTCTATCAGTTTTGCACATCGAGAGACTGAAATTCTTGCCCATTCTTCCTTGCAAAACAGCTCGAGCTCAGTGAGGTTGGATGGAGAGCGTTTGTGAACAGCAGTTTTCAGCTCTTTCCACAGATTCTCGATTGGATTCAGGTCTGGACTTTGACTTGGCCATTCTAACACCTGGATACGTTTATTTGTGAACCATTCCTTTGTAGATTTTGCTGTATGTTTGGGATCATTGTCTTGTTGGAAGATAAATCTCCGTCCCAGTCTCAGGTCTTTTGCAGACTCCAACAGGTTTTCATCCAGAATGGTCCTGTATTTGGCTGCATTCATCTTCCCCTCAATTTTAACCATCTTCCCTGTCCCTGCTGAAGAAAAGCAGGCCCAAACCATGATGCTGCCACCACCATGTTTGACAGTGGGGATGGTGTGTTGAGGGTGATGAGCTGTGTTGCTTTTACGCCAAACATATCGTTTTGCATTGTGGCCAAAAAGTTCGATTTTGGTTTCATCGGACCAGAGCACCTTCTTCCACATGTTTGGTGTGTCTCCCAGGTGGCTTGTGGCAAAATTTAGACGAGACTTTTCATGGATATCTTTGAGAAATGGCTTTCTTCTTGCCACTCTTCCATAAAGGCCAGATTTGTGCAGTGTACGACTGATTGTTGTCCTATGGACAGACTCTCCCACCTCAGCTGCAGTTCATCCAGAGTGATCATGGGCCTCTTGGCTGCATCTCTGATCAGTCTTCTCCTTGTCTGAGCTGAAAGTTTAGAGGGACAGCCAGGTCTTGGTAGATTTGCAGTGGTCTGATACTCCCTCCATTTCAAAATGATCGCTTGCACAGTGCTCCTTGGGATTTTTAAAGCTTGGGAAATCTTTTTGTATCCAAATCCGGCTTTAAACTTCTCCACAACAGTATTACGGACCTGCCTGGTGTGTTCCTTGGTCTTCATGATGCTCTCTGCGCTTTCAACAGAACCCTGAGACTATCACAGAGCAGGTGCATTTATACAGAGACTTGATTACACACAGGTGGATTCTATTTATCACCATCAGTCATTTAGGACAACATTGGATCATTCAGAGATCCTCGCTGAACTTCTGGAGTGAGTTTGCTGCAGTGAAAGTAAAGGGGCCAAATAATTTTGCACACACCACTTTTCAGTTTTTTATTTGCTAAAAAAGTGTAAAATATCCAATAGATTTTGTTCCACTTCACAATTGTGTCCCACTTGTTGGTGATTCTTCACCAAAAATTAAAATTTTTTATCTTTATGTTTGAAGCCTGAAATGTGGCAAAAGGTTGAAAAGTTCAAGGGGGGCGAATACTTTCGCAAGGCACTGTAGCTACACAAGGGAACTGAGACCAAACAAAGGATATATATATTAAAGTGATATTTATTTATAGTGAAACACAGCAAACCATTAACACAGCAAACACAGCACACAGTAAATGTGAACATAAACAAACCCCAAAAGACAAATAACAAAGGAACCTAACTACTAACTATATACAAAAAACATCTAAAGGACAAGGATAAGGGAATGAAAGGTTGCAAGGAAGGGGGATCTCAACAGGGTACTCGAATAGGAACACGGTAGCGAGGTACAGACTGGATGAAGCTAGGCACAGCCGGCAAGGAAGGGACCAGAATCGTGACACGCCGGGGGAAGGGAGGAGAAGCTTTAAGTAGCCCCCAGGCAGCTGAACATTAATTAGCCTGATTACACCAGCCTGCTGGTTCCTGGGTGACACCTGCTGGTGGACACTGGAACTGCAGCAAACAGCCCAGAGCAGGATAGTGCCACCAGCAGGCAAACTTAATCCTAACATTACAGTTCAAAGTGAAAATGGAGAGATGCTCACCCGTCTGGACACGATCAATGGCGAGAGGACAGATGGGTGAGCATCTCTCCATTTTCACTTTGAACTGTAATCAGCAACTGTCCTCACATTTTCACCTTCCTACCTTTCAATTTAACTTGACTGTGAACTAGTATCAAGAAATAGATACAAGACCATTTAATGGTAAATTAAATCAAAATATTGGTATAGGTTAGAGTAAATGGTGGTTTGAACATAAATGAGTATACAAAAGGTAGGTTCAGACACAGTCTGCTAGACAGTATAATCACTATGCCAAAGTAACTTAGACTAGAGTTCTGTATCACTAGAGCAGGACTAAAGTGGTTGTAACCCTACAAAAAAAATTAGCCTGTTTCTTTAAAGCACAATATACAACATAGTGCTTGTGCAGAGTCATTTGTCTCTCTCTATGCTGTAAAATACCTGGTTGATGTTGCCTGTTCCTGTGTCCCCCTGTGTGTGCTGTCCATGATAATCATGGCTGCAGATCCATGATACCGTGGTCAGTTTACGTGCCTCTGTCAGCCCGCAGTCTCTTCCTCTCTTCCTCTCCTCCTTGCCTGTCAGCTATTGAGTTAGTGTTGATCTGCCCCCCACGCCTCCCCTCCCCTCCTGCTGCTATTCTGTGTAAAATAACTCTGTGTAATTACTAGAATCCCCTTTGTTATATGCAGCTATGTTGCACAGTGTCTTTGTTTTATAAAAATGATGCAGCTCAATATCTTATTGCAGTGCACCGCTGTGCGGTCACTTGACCACACTCCACTCTCTCCTCTCCTCCCAGATGAAATCAGAGAGGAATCTCCTGCTATAGTCCTTAGATCGGGGAAGGAGAGCGGTGGGATGTTACGTGACTGCACAGCAGTGCTTTGAAATAAGGTATTGCGCTGCATCAATTTTATAAAACAAAGTGCAACATAGCTGCGTATAACAGAGGGGGTTCAAGTAATTACACAGAGTGACTTTACAACCACTTTAACTCATGAATCAGCAAACTCAGCAACAAACAGTGCATATAAGAATTAACTTCAATGTAAATAGTAATACTATAACTAGTCTAGAGTGCACTCCAGGAGTATGACTAGGATATAGAGCAATGTCCCCTGAGAGGTACCACTTACTAGAAGTTGTAAAAGGACAGTCTTTAGTCCTAACTTTTCAGCCAGTTAATGTTAGGGCCCATTTCTACTGTTGGTGCACATGAGAAAAGTCCCAGTCAAGTCAGGCAGGAATAAGGCTACTAGATGGCTGTATGGTCAGTTCCCAAATGGCTCAGTCTCTCTAGCAGCAGACAGTAAATACTCACTGCAGCAGCTCACACAGAGATTAGTCCAATCTTTACTCCGTATCCAGGTGACTCTGGCTGTTGGCACCCCAACACTCAGAACTTTGGATCCTGCTCAGGCCACCGATATGCAGCAGTGGTGGTGAATGCTGGACAGCGATGTACACTCTCTGGTCCCCCTCACAGCAAAAGGAAGCTGTTATGTACAGCCTGAGAAAATGCAGCTCTTTCCCCTTCTACTGGAAATCTCTATCTGGAAAATGCAGGTCAAAAGCTCTTGATTACAGCAGAGTCTCTCTCCTCTGAGCTACAGTTCCCACAGTGCAGCGCTGCTTGACTCAGTCTATTGAACTCTTTTTGCTGAGCAGCTCCCTCCTTTCACTGATGCAGCTGTTAGCCAGTTCAGCATCACAGGAAAGCAACCACAGAGACCATCTGCAGCCAGTGTTTCTCTCATTCTCCACTCCTAGCCAAGCACCTAGCTACAATTATGTGATATACATGTAATTGTCATAGGAATTTGGATACTTTCAACACATCAGATAATTGAGAGAGCTGAAAATAAGAGGATATAAAAAACAGCAGAGAAAATATTTCAACCATAAGCAGGGGCAGGGGAGCCATCCACATCCACATATTATTGCAATGCATTGCAAAAGATAGTGCCACGAAGAAATAAGTGTAGTAGTACCACACATCATGAGTTTCATCATCAGAAAATACCAAAAATACAAAGGAAACAGAATAAAGTAGTAAAATGAAAGAAAACAGAGCAATATCAATACAAAGTCAGGATCAAGATCAGGAAAAATGTGAAAACATGACAAAAAAAAAAACAATTACAGAGGTATATAAGAATCCCGGGCTTACTCTAGAGTACCATGAAATGCAAAGAACCAAAAATATACAACAAATCCTGCAGGTCTTTAAACCAGGTCCAGGGGTCCACGAAAGATAGGTATAAAGGACTGTGAAGAAGCATTGCAAGGACACCCAAAAGAAAAAGAATCTGGAAGGTATATTGTACCACTAAATATAGAGATCGAGATAGCCCTGAGAAATAAAGCCAAAGAGCATGGAAAGCCCTGAATAAACTTGAATTTCCCTGGAATGGCCAAAAATCCATATAACAGATAAATAAAAATTAAATTGAAAAAGATATGTCTGAAGAACACAGTCATTGCAGCTATTACTCAAGTGTTAGGTAACATAGTAAAGCCATTAACAACAGGATGAGTATCAAACAGGTGTGTTGTCTAAATTGCCCACAGGAAGGTTTGTTTTGAAATTTGCTTAAACATGCAACACACACCATTGCTACCCATTGATGCTTTCGCAGCACAGATGGGAACCTGCTTTGTAATTATTTAATGCTGTATTTATATTTTTAATTCTTTTTTTATGATAATTAAAAATATTTATGGCCCTTTAAATATACCAAAAACTATTTTTTAATCCCCCTTTACCCTATAGGATCCTTCAGGGTTGTGGGTGCTTTGGCGGCTGACTTGATGTGGTTTATGCTGTCCCTGTCTTGGTTTTCCTCTGGTCTGGGAGCTGCGATGCGCACTGTGGGCATTTCCCCCCCCTGTTTTCTTGCAGGAGGTGGGTGTGCGCGCACTGCGTGTCCACGTCACACTTTCTATGCCGGGTGGGCGGCGCCAGTTTCTGTGGCCCCGCGATTATGCTATCTTCGAGCACTATGGGACTCGGTTTTACATCAAACCACCAGGCGGCTCTTCCGCATTGGTGATGGCGTCTCCCCTTCCCTTTGCTTGCATATGTGTGACGTTGATGGGTCTTTTGCGGCGGTGCTCCTATAGGCGCCATCTTTGGATGGTTCTAGCATTTGGACTCTGCTTCTTCCTTAAGACGCCGTACTCAGCCTACCTCCCCTTTTTGTTGGGTAGGCTACCTTTCCCCCATATCATTCCTTCTGCATCCCACTTTTCACTTTATGGTCCTGTTAGTTCACCTTTGTGGGTGCTCTTTTACCTCTCGCACACTTCCCTGCTTTTCATCACCCTTCTCCCTTTTTTGTGAAATTACATGACCTTCATGCGATTTTTCACCTTTCTATTTTCTCCCCCTTTGTGGTGTGTTTTTTTTTCTCTTCGAACTCACCACACCCTTTACTTTTCTAGGCAACAATGGGTGCTGATTTCCTATCCATGATTATATATGGGAGGAGCCCAGGGAGTGTTGGGTGTTACTTATACCCCCACTGGGAGTCTTGTTCACATTCTGGCTTTTCTCTTCACATATGCACCTCACCCCCCGAATATGCATGTTTCAGAACGTGTCTCTGTATGATATCACAAGGTAACTATTTCTGATTTCCTCTCCATCACATAAACTGCACATCTTTTTGTTTCCTCTCACTCTTTTCCCCTCACGGTATTGCATGGTTTTCATGCGATTTTTCACCTTTTCTTATTTCTTTTTCTTTTGATTTGGATCATTTTCACACACCTTCATGCACTCAATTTTCCTATTCAGTTTATTTAATACTCATCACTCACCTTTATAATTCTATTTACTTTCTACAGCCCCAATTTGGTTTTTGCGATCACACATGCTTATTCACACATCACAGCCTGATACATGACCTACCCTTGGAGGGTTGCCTGTTGGGCAGGCTGTCGCTTAACATAACATGTCGCTTAACTCAGCTTCCAGAAGAGATGTTCCCCATGTGAGGATATTTATGACCCTCAATGCCATACCAATTGCACATGGATGCCCTGTAAGTATCATATATTTCCTTTTATATTTTTTCACACCTGTGACTATAATAGACCAACTAGAAATGCACAATATATATACGGTTAGCCATGGGGAAGTCCCCGTGCGTCAGAGGGGGCGGGGTCACCCGGGAACGTCGCCCTCAGTTATATTAAGAACTGTCAAAGCAAAGACACGTCAAACGGCGCATGCCTCCCATGGAGGTCGGTCGCGGATTTGTTTTTTTTTCTTTTTTGGTCCATCGGCGGAGCAAGAGAAGATGAATGGACTTTGTGGGACATTTTAATTTTTTTATTTTTTAATAAATAAATAACTTGTCCCAAGCTGTGTCTTGTCTTTTGTACCATTTTGACACTCTTTTCATGAAATGGTAGGGGTACATTTGGATCTAAAGGGGGGCATCCAGATTCCGATAACCCCCCACCCGCAGACCCCCACAACCACTGGGAAATGGTTGTGGGGATGAGGCCCTTGTCCCCATCAACATGGGGACGAGGTGCTTTGGGGGGCTACCCCAAAGCACCCTCCCCATGTTGAGGGCATGTGGCTTGGTAAGGTTCAGGAGGGGGGCACTCTCTCGTCCCCCCCCTTTTTTCCAGCGGCCTGTCAGGTTGCGTGCTCGGATAAGGGTCTGGTATGGATTTTTGGGGGGGGGGAACCCCACGCCATTTTTTTTTTAATTTTGGTGCGGGGTTCCCCTTAAAATGCATACCAAAGGGCCTGGTAATGGACTGGGGGATCCCATGCCATTTTTTTCAATGACTTCTTTTATCTGTACTTTTAAATTACTTTTTTTCCTTTAGAAATGTCATTTTGTGCAGGGACTGTTCTAAACACGGGAAAAATGTGCCACTTTACAGGCATACTATAGACACCCCACAGGTACGAAATTTAAAGGAATATTTTACTTTTATTGTTTCAATTTAAGCATTATTAAAATCACTGCTCCCAAAAAAACTGCAGTTTTTTTAAAACTTTTTTTGCATTGATACATGTCCCCTGGGCAGGACCCAGGTCCCCAAACACTTTTTATGACAATAACTTGCATATAAGCCTTTAAAATTAGCACTTTAGCCTTAGCAATTAGAACACCCCCCCTGTTCAGTTCGCACCAGAACCTGCGAACAGACCTAAAGCTCGTGTGAACTTTAGAACCCTATTAAAGTCTATGGGACTCGAACGTTCAAAATCAAAAGTGCTAATTTTAAAGGCTTATATGCAAGTTATTGTCATAAAAAGTGTTTGGGGTCCTGGGTCCTGCCCCAGGGAACATGTATCAATGCAAAAAAAAAAAAAAAAAAAAAAACGGCTGTTTTTTCAGGAGCAGTGATTTTAATAATGCTTAATGTGAAACAATAAAAGTGTAATATTCCTTTAAATTTCGTACCTGGGGGGTGTCTATAGTATGCATGTGAAGGGGCGCATGTTTCCCGTGCTTAGAACTGTCCATGCACAAGTGTCATTTTTGCAGGAAAAAAAGCTATTTAAAATCACTCGCGGCTAATGAATTGCCGGCTCCCGTAACACAGAGAACAGTCATTCATTGAAAGTCATTGATAAAAAAAAAAAAAAAAAAAAAAAAAAAAAAGCGTGGGGGTCCCCCCAAATTCAATTACCAGGCCCTTCAGGTCTGCTATGGATATTAAGGGAAACCCCGCTTCAAATTTAAAAAAAAAATGACGTGGGGGTCCCCCTAAATATCCATACCAGACCCTTCAGGTCTGGGATGGATTTTAAGGGGAACCCCAGGCCAAAAAAAAAAAATGGCTTGGGGGTCCCCCTCAAAATCCATACCAGACCCTTATCCGAGCACGCAACCTGGCAGGCCGCAGGAAAAGAGGGAGGGACGAGAGCGCCCCCCCCCCCCTGAACCGTACCAGGCCACATGCCCTCAACATTGGGAGGGTGCTTTGGGGGTCTGTGACCCTTCAAAGCACCATGTCCCCATGTTGATGGGGACAAGGGCCTCTTCCCCACAACCCTGGCCATTGGTTGTGGGGGTCTGCGGGCAGGGGGGCTTATCAGAATCTGGAAGCCCCCTTTAACAAGGGGACCCCCAGATCCCGACCCCCCCCTGTGTGAAATGGTAAGGGGGTACAAAAGTACCCCTACCATTTCACCAAAAAAGTGACAAAAATGTTAAAAATGACAGGAGACGGTCTTTGACAATTCCTTTATTAAAATCTTCTTTCTTCTGGTCTTCTTCTTCCTTTCTTCATCCTTCGGTTTCTTCATCTTCTTCTTCCATCTTCTTCCATCTTCCATCTTCTTCTTCCTCCGATCCGCTTCTTCTTGCTCTGGTCTTCTCGTCCGGCATCTTCAAACATTTTTGTCATTTTTTTTGTGAAATGGTAGGGGTGCTTTTGTACCCCCTTACCATTTCACACAGGAGGGGGCCGGGATCCGGGGGTCCCCTTGTTAAAGGGGGCTTCCAGATTCTGATAAGCCCCCCGCCCGCAGACCCCCACAACCAATGGCCAGGGTTGTGGGGAAGAGGCCCTTGTCCCATCAACATGGGGACATGGTGCTTTGAGGGGTCACAGACCCCCAAAGCACCCTCCCAATGTTGAGGGCATGTGGCCTGGTACGGTTCAGGAGGGGGGGCGCTCTCTCTCCCCCCTCTTTTCCTGCGGCCTGCCAGGTTGCGTGCTCGGATAAGAGTCTGGTATGGATATTTAGGGGGACCCCCACATCATTTTTTTTAAAATTTGACGCAGGGTTCCCCTTAATATTCATAGCAGACCTGAAGGGCCTGGTAATTGAATTTGGGGGGACCCCCACGCGTTTTTTTTATTTTTATCAATGACTCTTTTTTTATCAATGACTTTCAATGAATGACTGTTCTCTGTGTTACGGGAGTCGGCAATTCATTAGCCGCGAGTGATTTTAAATAGCTTTTTTTCCTGCAACAATGACACTTTGTGCAGGGACAGTTCTAAGCACGGGAAACATGCGCCCCTTCACAGGCATACTATAGACACGCCCCAGGTACAAAATATAAAGGAATATTACACTTTTATTGTATCACTTTAAGCATTATTAAAATCACTGCTCCTGAAAAAACGGCCGTTTAAAAAAAAAAAAATTTGCATTGATACATGTCCCCTGGGGCAGGACCCAGGTCCCCAAACACTTTTTATGACAATAACTTGCATATAGGCTTTTAAAATTAGCACTTGAGATTTCTCCCATAGACTTTTACAGGGTGCTCGCGGCTTTTCGAATTTGCCGCGAACACCCCAAATTGTTCGCTGTTCGCTGAACAGGCGAACAGGCAATGTTCGAGTCGAACATGAGTTCGACTCGAACTCAAAGCTCATCCCTACTACTGGCTAACATGTTTAATGACTATAACTAAAAATACATTACAAATGACAATTTCTTTACTGAAAAACTTGCTAATGGCTTTCGTAAGTAAAGAAAAGGAAGGATGTCTTGCATAATTTTTATGACTTGTGGCCCCATTTAGCTTAGTCTATTTCCTGTATTTTTTTTTTGTCCATCATTTATTATGTGGGGCATGTGAACTAAGGTGCATGACAGTTTTACCCTGTAATAAAATATTTAATGTATTAAGCTTCATCTTTATAAAAGTAAACTGTAATACTTTTTCTCTTGGTGCATTAACTACTTCTTAGTCATTAGTCTATAATGGATCATAGTTTATGTTTTAAACATTTTATTAAAATAGCATATCAGTATAGTACTGTCATAATCAAGATATTTTAGAGTGCTGCTGAACTGGTTATACTAAAAAATTGACAGCAGTAAAATTTAGATACAAACAGGCATGAAAACCTGCATAACAAGAGTTAGGTCATGTTCAATGATCAGATTCTTTATTCTGTAGTTATGAATCTTAAAGTGGACCTTGCATTAAAAATCTAGGTTGACTTATCTTGTTGAACCCCATCACCCATGTAAAGGGCACAGTTAAATTAAAGGAAAAATAATATTAGCATATAAAATATTACCAACGTTACACCCTGGCCTGTGTGTGTGTGCGTTTTTTTAATTTTATGTAACTGTGCTTTTTACATGGTGGTGGAGATCTACCAGATAAGCAGACCTTGCATTTTAATGCAAGCTCTGTTTCTAAGCTACCCTGTCACTAAAATCAAAGTGCCCATAAAGCGGTCTCTGTAAAAGAAGACGGTATATACTTCTTGGCTGGGTCCCCGAATACCACTCTCATGCAGAGAAATCACCTGCTAAAGTCTTTTCAAAAATTGACACTCACAAGAGTGTCAAATTCCTGGTTCCCAGCTGCACTCAGCAGTTCTTCTCACCGACCCCTACATCACTATTGTGCCCTGCATCAGAGCGGTGTTTAGTAATGTGAGAAGCAAGAGTGGTGAAATGTATTATCTTCTTTTTCAGAGACAGCTTTTTAGGCACTTTGATTTTAGCAAAAGGTTCCCTTTACCATTATAAAGAATGCTGCAACCCATTCTTTTGCACATATGATGTGTTTACCCTAATACGTACACAGCAAAGGGATAAGAAGGGTTTTTCAATAGGGTAATAGCATAGATATGGGCAGGCATGGACATGAATAGAATTAATCCATGGGTTGGTTATTGTTCTTAGTTCTCTATACCTGTTGTTTGTTACAGCTTTGGGTCTTTTCCCTGAGCAATTGGGAACCAATTAATGTGGTTCTTTTTTTTAATCAGAAAAAAATAATTATAAGGAAGTAAACACACACACAGATATTTGGATTACATACAACACAAGTAAAGACTTTGCCAACATAGTACAATTTACAGTACATAACCGATGTCCCCAAACCTGTATATCATTTTATCAAATATAACACCAGTAGGGAGAACTGGTATACAAAAACAAGCAAAAGAAAACAGACAACCATCAACCCAGAGAGCGACACACCTGGTGTGCACTCTTCTTCCTAACAAGCAGAGCAAATGTTCCACATGTACGTCCCACCCCATGCAACACCTTTCCCATGAATAGTTCCATTATGTCACCAATAATCTGTTAAGTACAAGCTGTGGGGGGGCCACCCGTGGGGACTCCAACCATTCCTGCCAAATTTGTTTGGCACCTTCCTGTACTGATATGTGTGTTTTCTCCCTAATAAGTATCTTATTAACCTCCTGAATCCATTGTTGGGATGTGGGGGCATAATGGGTATATCCAGTATTTTGCGATCAGTTTCCTGGCCAAAATAGCAGCCTCAGTATTGCTATGTATGTATGGGGGGGTATAGAGGTTCTCCTCCAGTCCGCCCAGTAGGCAAATGACTGGATCAAGTTGCAGTTGCGTGTTATAGGTAGCATTAATGATGGCTAGTACTGCCTGCCAATATCTAACCAGTTTGGGACATCTCCAAGGCATATGGATTACTGTTCCATGGTGTAACTGACAATTTGGAGAGAAAGAGGATTCTCTTCTACCCCATCTGTGCAGTTGCAGCGGTGTCCTATAGGAGTGATGCAAAGTAAACATATGTGTCAAATTTTGGGCAGCTGATACAGAGACAAGTGGACCGGTTCTTAGAATTTGATCCCATCTATTTCCATCTATTGGGCCTATATCGGCTTCCCATTTTTCTCTACAGGTCAATAGATCATGAGCTTGGATATGGGTAAGTAAATAGGCATAGATGTGGGAGATAATACCTTTCTTGTCTGTAGCATCAAATATGAACGTAAGAAAATCAGTCATCCAGTCATAGGTTTGAATCCCTATCCTGTTCCACTAATAGCATGCCGTAGTTGTAGGAACATAAAGTATTGGCCAGCCAGGGAGGGATACTCTCCCCGTAGCTGATCAAAAGACTTCAGTGACACCCCATCATACAATTGTACAAGGTATTTGACTCCAACCTTCCTCCACGTGACCTGATTTGGAATTTTGTTTAGTTTGGGGTAGGAGTTGTTATTCCATATGGGAGTAGTCTCCAAAAAGCCTCACAAATCCAATCTAGTCTTCACTTCCGCCCAAAGTTTCAGAATCAACTTTATTGTGGGACAGTGAGATGTCAGATCTGGGAGACCCTGCTCAAGCTGGGACATTTCAGAATAATCTACCCTTGAAGGGATCACCAAGGTCCCGGAGGGATCCACCATATTTGGTAAATCCCAGTAAATCCCAGCCAGTAAGATGTTGCAATTGGGCAGCCAAAAAATAGGTAAGAGCGTGCAGGACTGCTAGTCCTCCCTGGTCTTTAGGGTATTGAAGAGTGGTCAGTTTGACCCTAGCAACTCCATTTTTCCACAACAATACTCTATATAATGAATCCACCCATTGAAACCAGTAGCATGGTATCCACACAGGAGAATTATGGAGGATATAGATCAAATGGGGAGCCCAAACCATCTTAATTAGATTTGCATGACCAGTCACTGAAAGAGGCAATTTACACCAGCTTCCCAATTTATGTTTGAATTTCGTTAAGATAGGCTTAAAATTCAAGGGTAAATAATCACTTACATTGGCAGTCACTATTATGCCTAAATACTTGAATGAATGTACTATCTCCACTTGCTGCTATTGCTGGTAAGGGTGATGGTCTAACAATAGAAGAGAAGATTTTTACCAGTTTATAGCAAATCTGGATAACTGTCCAAACTGTTCAATAAGACTCATTATTGTTTCCAGAGAGCCCTTACCCTGGCCACTAGAGATTCCAGCGCCAGGGTGAACAGTAATGGTGAGAGGGGGCATCCCTGTCTCGTCCCCCTATGTAGAGGGAAGAAGCCAGACAGGACCCCATTAACCCGAATCCGTGCCTCAGGAGTGGAATACAGCAGCTGAGTCCATTTAATAAAGGTCTCTTCCAACTGAAATTTCTGCATGACAGCCCACAGGTATTTCCACTCAATGCTGTCAAAAGCTTTGGCAGCGTCAAGGGAGAATACTGCCCTATTACCTGGTAACTATATGTTCAAGAACAGTCGCCTGATGTTCAATGCAGTTGATCTAGCTGGCATAAATCCTGACTGATCCAAGTGTACTGAGCCGGACACTACTTTTGCTAACCTGGTAGCCAGTACCCTAGCTAGCAATTTGATGTCTGTATTTATTAAAGATATAGGTCGATACAAGTCAGGCAATACTGGGTCTTTTCCGGGTTTGGGGATCACCACAATAACAGCTTTGTTCATAGAAGGTAGTAAGTGTCCCATTTTAATTTAGGGTTTCTAGTAGGGCAGGCAAGAGAGGCTCACTATAACACTTGTAGATTTCTGCTGGAAGCCCGTCCGCACCAGTGGATTTTGCTATTGGCCATGCTCACCACCGCCATAGCTAGTTCCTCAATTGTCAGAGGGGCATTGAGAAGTTTGCAAACGTCAGAAGTCAGTGACGGAAGAGGACAACAATCCAAGAATTGCATCAGTGCCTCCTCCGTCTGGTCCACCTTAGAGGAGTAAACTTTGCAAAAATAGTAAATGAAAACCACCAGTATTTGTGTCAGGTCCTGCACTCTGTCCCCTGTAGGGCACTGTATAGTGTCTATGTAGAATAGTCCCTGTTGTGAATGGGAAATAACCGCCAGAAGATGGCCTGCACTTTCCCCCTCCTCAAAGTACCGCTGCTGCAGGAAAAAAAAAATATTCTCTGCAGCAGTTATGGCAACCTATTGATACAGCTCTTGGGCTGCCCCCCAGCTACATTCAGTAGAAGGTGTGGGATCCGCAATATAGCTGTCCTCTGCCCTCTGTACCTCACTAGACACAAATGTCTCCCATTCTTTAGTTGTAGTTTTAATGTAAGATATTTACCCTATAATAAGGCCTCGAAGATGGGCTTTGAGGGTATGCCAGACCATGCCCCTTGAGGCTGTATTCCTGTTGAGTTCAAGAAAATACTTTAGAGCCTTGTGAATAGGGTCATCTGCTGGAAAAGGCTGGAGCTAAAAGGGATTGACTTTCCACAATCTCACACCCCTCACCCCAGGGACCGAAACCTGTACCCAGAGGAGTGAGTGGTCCGAGGTACTGTGGGAAGCATAGTCAGTCTGTGAGACCTTGACCTGTGCCAATGAGTTGCATAAACATAAATCAATTACGGAATAAACCATGGTAAGCAGCCAAATAACAGGAAAAGGTCAGTTTGTCCAGATGTCTGTCCCTCCATACATCCCGCAAGCCAATCTCCAAGATCAATCTAGCAAAGGGGATATGGCCAACAGGGCCAATAGAACGGCCAACAGGTGGGGTCAATTTGTTTAGAGTCCAGTCAAGGAGATTAATAAAATCCCCCCGGACCCATAGGGGTAAATTAGAGTATGGAATATGTAATTGAGCTAGTCATTTTTAGGCTATTAGAAGAGAAGGGTGGAGGGACATACAAGTTCGCTACAATACACAGTATCTCAGCATTTGCATAGTAAAAAGATATATCTTCCCTGTTCATCTATTTGAGACTGTAATAGGTTAAAGTGAATGTCTTGGGAAATCAAAATACTGACTCCCCTGGAGTAGGCTGTGTGTGTGTGGATAGTCTGATAGACTCTGGACCTTAGCAATGGGACAATGTCTTTTTGAAGGTGCGTTTCCTGTAAATACACTATAGCAGATTTGTAATGTTTCAACGCAGAGAATAATGCAGTATATTTCACTCCATCACCCAGCCTCCTAACATTCCAGGAGATAAAAGTAAAATCAGTTGCTATCGACATAACCCTGTAATCAAGAGTGTGTGTGGAGCCTGGGCCCCAGAGGAGAAAAACATAGATAAACAATCCATATAGGTAACAATATGAGCTAAAGACACATTGGGAGAATCAAGAAAGTCCCAAAATGTCAGTACAGAGGACATGTTTCTTGGAGGTGTTGCAAAGGGCCATAGCAGGTTCTGACAAGGGGGGAGTATACAGTTAGTGGAAAGGGCCGACATGTACATTGTACAAGGTGTTCACTGGTGTTTCCATGACATTTGCTCTGGGTTGTCAGTAAAAAAGAACCAAAGAAAACCAAACTGCAAAAAGACACAAGGTTCATTCCCTGAGGTATCCTGAGTGGAATCAGAACGGATGTGTTCACATGGGACAGGTGCAATAAAAGGGGGCTCCTTCCTCACAAGATGAACAGGTAATACGATAAGACTTGCAGATTCCACAGCAAGAAGGATACTGACATGGATAAAATAAAAATCTCCATGTAGGGGTTCAAACAAATAGGAAAAGGTTACATTGTATCTGCCTTGAAGTAGTAGGTAAATTCCTCTTAAGAGACATACAACCTGAGTTCATGCAAAGAACAGTGGTAAAGATCATCATATCCCAGTCCTCGGGTTGCCGCTGATTTTTGCAGGGTGTGTTCCATTAGATCAAGTCGCTCCGAGGCCACAATAGGATTCTCAATGAAGTGAGTCTCTCCATTGGCAGCCACTCTCAGCCAGGCAGGATAGAGCATTTCATAGGTGACATCAAAACGTCTCAGGTGCCTTTTTACCTCCGTAAACTTTGCTCTTTTGCATTGCAGATCAGCAGAGAAGACAGGGTAGAAGGATAGATAGAAAACTTCTCTTCCAAAGACCTCCACTAGCCATTGCTCAATAAATGTGACAGGGTTCTTCCCCTCCACCTTCTCAGGCATGCCCACCACCCTCATGTTGTTTTGTCTTAGCCTGTTTTCCATGTCCTTCAGGTGAGCAGCATGACTGAAGAACAGACTGCACTTGTCGCAGTTCATGTTGTAATGGTGCCACCTCATCCTCCACTATGCTCATTCTGCCTTCCAGCTCTGATGTATGGTCCCTAAGTGTCTGCATGTCCTGGTGGACCAGCCCCTTAAATTCAGAGGTTAGGGTTGCCAGAGTGGTATGGCAGGTGGTGGCTGCTGCAAAGATTTGTCTCAGGGTGGGCTCAGGATACTGCAATTCAGTGCCAGAGGGGTCAGTGTTTGATACAGGGATGGAAGGGTTACTCACTGTGTCCAACACGGCGGCATCCACCGGGTCTTCTGGCCAGTCTGGACCGCTGTTCTCATCCACTGGGGAGCAGAGTGTAGGATCTACAGGCAATGGAGTCAGTTTAGCCGGTATAGCTTCTGTGCGGCCACCTTCGCTGAGCGGGGCGCTAGGCTGCCACATGGTCGGGTCCTGGGTAGAGATCTTTGCCTTTTTTAGACATAATGGCATTCGAGTAGCACCGCTGGAAAGACACTGCGGGCTTGTGGATGAGAGCGTGGGTCAAGATGAGCTGTTGCAGAGCAGGAGAGAGGAGATAGCAGGAGTCTCAACGGAGATAGTCTTCAACGTGTCTTACTCCATGCGCCGCAAGCTATGCAACCATTAATGTGGTTCTTGATCTTGTGGCCACCACAATAGGCAATCATGGTGATCACATGCAGGTTGAAAGTTTTTACAAACAAACCCCTCTAGCCTGTAGATGTCACTTTAGTCTGAGTATAGTAGCTTCCCTTTGTATAATTGTTTAATAGTGTAACTTTGATATTCATATACAGGGTATAAGAAAAAACAAGTTGTAGAAAACAGGAATAGAAAGAAAAAAAAAAGGAGCATAGAACACACAAATTATCTAAGAATGTTCAATTGTTAATATATTAAAGATAACAAGAATAATCATCAGAATTATTTCAGAAAATATCTATCAGCATAATGTAACGAGTAGAATGAGCCAGCGTGAACAAACCCAGAGATTCAGAAGGAAATAATGTAAATAATACTTAAAACAGAAGTAGTTTCATGTAAAGTCACTAAACAGTTCATTCAGCAGGGAAAATGCAGAAAACCTTGGACTACTGATATCTATACAGATAATCATTCATGAATCTCTAAAAAAAAAGAAACTTTTTCTATATTCCATTTATTTTGAGACAAGTAAGTGAAACAGATGTATCCATAGGGCTGCTAACGCTGTAGATTTTAACAGAGTTGCGCTAATGCGGGTTGAATAGATACACCAAATGTAAAGGGATCCAATAAAGGCCACCACTATGGATGAATTGCTTGCTTACCAGCTCCCATAGACCTCCTATCACAGAAGGTCAAAAGCACTTGTGGCTATAAAAGCCAGGGCCTCGCAGCATCGTCTTTCAATCCTCTTGTGGCATTCCAATCGGTCATCCAAGTACAGTTGTGCTCATAAGTTTACATAACCTGTCAGAATTTATGATTTCTTGGCCATTTTTCAAAGACTATGAATGATAACACAAAAACTTTTCTTTCACTCATTGTTAGTGTTTGACTGAAGCCATTTATTATCAATCAACTGTGTTTACTCTTTTTAACCACTTCAATACAGGGCACTTAACCTCCCTGGCGGTATGATTCTGTCTGGAATTTTGTGCTAAAAGCGGTACAATTATTTTGCATGGAAATTTGGCATTTTTTTATTGTAGGCATGCAATTCTTATGAATAACTCACTTAAATCGGTCCGAACCAGAGTCTAGTAGACATCCCGGTATGATAAAGTTTGAAACACAAAATTATAAATTATAATAAAATAAAAATATATATATAAAAATGATTCAATAATGTAATCAAATCAAAAACACTGAAATTTGCTCAGTTGCAGAATAGTCGCTGTCATTAAATTTAGTGTTTGATGATAAATTGTGATTCTAATTTTTTATCAGTGTTTTCTAGCTGGTCTAAAACCACTTTTGACATAAAGGGACACTTTTTGGTTGCTATGGACAATCTCCAGTTTCGAGGCAGAAAAAAATCTTTTTATTATATAAAATGACATGCAGGGCACTGGACAGACCACTAGGGACAAAGGGGATGTGTATTTTTTGTATACAGTACTGTAATCTGTAAGATTACAGTACTGTATGTGTACTGTGTTTTTAAACTTTTTTGAATTTGGCG
Source organism: Lithobates sylvaticus (assembly GCA_028564925.1). NCBI lineage: Eukaryota > Metazoa > Chordata > Amphibia > Anura > Ranidae > Lithobates > Lithobates sylvaticus. The sequence goes on from CM053027.1 coordinate 317,183,434, forward strand.
CCGATCTCCGCTCCCGTGCATCGTAACGTCGCAGGGAACGGAGATCAGCGGCACTCTGCACTGTGTGAATCGAGCGAGCAGGCGGCTCGCTCACACAGCGGGGAGACATCGCAGGATCCAGGGGATAAGGTAAGTAAACCCCCCTGTTACCTGCAACGCAAGCCCGAATCTGGCTCGGGGTTACCGCTTTTGGTACTGAAGTTCCCGCCCCGAGCCAGACTCGGGATTACAGCCAGGGAGGTTAAACACTTTCCTGCCCAGACCAATTTTGAGCTTTTAGCGCTGTCGCACTTTGAATGACAATTGCGCGGTCATACAACACTGTACCCAAATGAAATTTTGATCATTTTTTTCCCATAAATAGAGCTTTCTTTTGGTGGTATTTGATCACCTCTGCGGTTTTTATTTTTTGCTAAACAAATAAAAAAAGACCGAAAATTTTGAAAAAAATATGTTTTTTTTTGTTTCAGTTTCAAAACTTTGTAAATAAGTACGTTTTCTCCTTCACTGATGGGCACTGATAGGTCTGCACTGATGGGTACTGATAAGGCGGCACTGATGAGGTGGCACCAATGAAGTGGCACTGAGGTGGCATTGATGGGCACTGATAGGTGACACGGATGGGCACTGATGGGCGACACGGATGGGCACTGATGGGCGGCACGGATTGGCACTGATGGGCACAGATTGGCATGGATAGGCGGCACGGATAGGGGGCACAGATTGGCACTGATAGGCGGCACGGATGGGCAATTATAGGTGGCACGGATGGGCACTGATAGGTGGCACGGATGGGCACTGATAGGTGGCACGGATGGCACTGATAGGCAGCATTGTTTTTTACTGATGGATGCCAATCAGTGCCAAACAATATTGCATGCCAATCAGTGATGCCCATTGTGGGCACTGATTTTCATACATTGTGGGCACTGATTGGCATCCATTGTGGGCACTGTGTGTCATCCCTGGTGGTCTAGGGTGGCATACCTTTTGATGGGCATCCCTGGTGGTCTGGTGGCATCCCTGGTGGTCCAGTGTGGGCCTCCTCGGGGGGGCTGCGCTGATAATCGATCAGCACAGACCCCCCCTGTCAGAGGAGCAGCCGATCGGCTCTCCTCTACTCGCGTCTGACAGACGCGAGTGAGGAAAAGCCGATTACCGGCTTTTCCTATTTACACTGTCACTGAAACCCCGCAACAACGATCGCCACGACGCCCCCCCCCCCGGGGGCGCGCTGCGGCTCCAAATCCTGAGGACGTCATATGACGTCCTGTCAGGATTTTACAACCACTTTGCCGCTGTCATTTGACAATGGGCGGGCGGCAAGTGGTTAAATCATAATGACAACAGAAAATACCCAAATGACCCTGATAAAAGGTTTACATACCCAAGTTCTTTTTTTTTTATTTATTTTTTTTATCCAGATTTATCATACACAACAAGGAAGTAAAAAACATTTTCCCTACTCAATATTGATATACATTAACACATTTTATTTCCAAACCTTTATCTACCCTTACCCTCCTTCCTGCCCCTCACTCCTAGACCCTTTTTTCTCCTCTTCTCTAAGTAATCTTAATCTCACTATATTTCTTTGTTAATTTAAACCTTTTCCACTTTTCCCATCTCTTAATGAATCCCTCTCTAGTATCCTCATGGCTATATTTTCGATTATTATTAGTTCCATGTTATATATCTCTTCTATTTTATCAAACCACTCTCTAATTTTTGGGCTCTCTGCTTCCTTCCATTTCCTTGGTATTAAACTTTTTGCAGCATTCATCATATGTAAAATCATTGAGTTTCTATATTCTTTTGTCAGACTATCTACCCCATGAAATAGACATGTCCATAGTTCCTCAGGTATATCTATATTAGTAATTTCCTTAATATAACTCAGTATTTCCTTCCAGTACATTTTAATTTTAGGGCACCCCCACCATATGTGTGCCTTGGTTCCCGTTTGTTTACAGCCCCGCCAACACTCCGTTGTTTGTCCTATTTGATATTTCCCTAGTGTTTCTGGGGTTCTATACCACCGGGTTACACACTTATAGTTCATTTCCACCATCCCATTATTTACTGATGATCCATGTACTAGTTTTAGGATTTTACCTACTTCTTGGTTCCTTCCTCGTTTCCCCAATTCCCTCTTCCATTTTTTTTATAAATGTCGGAATTTCCAGCTCCACTTCTATCAAGGTTTTATATATCCTAGATATATTCCCACTTGTTTTTTTGATGGTACATAGTCGCTCTATCAATGTAAGTGCTTCTCCTTCTCTTATTGGATGAGGAGGTGCTGCTATGAAGTGTTTGAGCTGAAAATACCTACATTCATTCATCTCCAACACATCTTTTTTTATTTTTAATTCTTGTAAAGTGCAAATTTTTCCCCTTGGTGTTATATCACGTAGTTGTGCATTTTTTAGTTGTGCATTTTTTGTGCATTTTTTTTTAAATCCAATTCCCCCCTATCAAACCTTTCCCCCGGTGCAAATAGATTATTTTCCTTTAGTGCCATCAATGGTGAATTATATTGTATAGTGCATCCCAATTTTTCAATACTATCTGTGTCAATGTGTGTGTATTTTCTCCCAATGTCCTATAGTGTGGTGGTATCCATATATTCCTCCCTAGTTGTGTATTAGCCATTATGTGTTCTATATTTACCCACCTTTTTCATATTATTTGATTTAGCCTATTCCACCACGCGTGTTAACAGAACCGCCTCGTAGTATTTTTGAAAGTCAGGAACATTTAATCCCCCTTGGCTTTTTACTTTCTTAAGAGTTGCCAGGGAGATTCTAGGTTTCTTATTGTGCCATATTAGTTTAGTGATTAAAGTTCTTAATGTTCTAAAATATGCTGGGGGTATATATATGGGGAGCATCTGAAACTTGTACCTTCGGAAGTATTATCATCTTTAGGGCGTTAATCTGGCCCATCCATGATAAGGGGCGTGCTGCTATCCTGTTTATTTCTATTTTTATCTCCTCTAATAATGGGATATAGTTTGCTTGATATATTTCCTCTGGCGATGCCATTAGTTTATTCCCAAGATATTTCATTTCCGTCCTCCTTCAAGGGAATGGAAACTCTTCTTGTAGACTCTGTTCCTCTTTCAATTTCATGTTTATATTTAATATTTCAGATTTACTCGGGTTGATCTTAAAATCAGATAGATTTCCATACTCCTTTAATGCTTTCATAAGATTGGGCATTTTAATTCGGGTGTTTGATATATAGAATAATATATCATCTGCGAATGCAGCTAATTTATGCTCCTCTTCCCCGACTTTGAAGCCCCCTATGTCCGCATCCCCCCTCACTGTCGCCAGGAGAGGTTCCAGCACCAGCACGAACAGGAGCGGAGACAGGTGATAATGTTTCATTTACTTTCACCATGGCTGTAGGACAGGGGTCTCAGACTGGTGGCCCTCCAGCTGTTCCAAAACTTCAAGTCCCATGAGGCATTGCAAGGCTGACAGTTACAAGCATGACCTCCACAGGCAAAGGCATGATGGGACTTGTAGTTTCACAACAGCTGGAGGGCCCCCAGTTTGAGACCCCTGCTGTAGGACCTTAATGTTTGTATCCACTGAATTATCCTTGGGCCTATCCCCATGCTCTCTAGAGTGCTTATCATGAATCCCCAGTCTACCCTATCGAACGCCTTTTTGGCATCTATCGACAGGAGTAGACCGGGGACTCTCCCTTCTTTTATTTTTTGAAGTAACAGAAGTGTTCTTACCCCATTATCCCTCCCCTCTCTCCTTGGTACAAAGCCCACTTGATCAGGATGGACCAACTCTGTCATTATATCTTTCATCCTTGTTGCTAGTATTTTTGCTAATAATTTTGTGTCCTTGTTTAACAATGATATAGGTCTATAGTTTGAACACTTAGTACTATCTTTGCCTTCTTTTGCTATAATAGTAATTGATGCCAATAAGGCCTCTTTACTCATCTCATACCTTCTTCCCAACCCATTCATATATGTGCACAGCTTTGGGGTCAGGATTTCTTTGAAACTTTTTAAGTATAACGTATTGTATCCATCTGGCCCTGGACTTTTTCCTGGCGCTGATTCTTTTAACACCCGATTAATTTCCTCTACCATTATTGGTGTTTCTAGGGATATTGATCTTTCCTCTGTTATACGGGGATCCAACTTTTTTAAAATATTATTTTATTCTTTCTTTTTTCCCCTCATACCATTGACATACCCCAGTTCTTAATACCATTTATTGCCCCCTTTAACATCAATGACATCAATGACAAGTCTTTTGTGGTATTTGTGGATGAGGCTCTTTATCTTTTTAGATGGTAAAGCTGCCCATTCCTCTTCGCAAAAATCCTGTAAATTCTTGGGCTGTCTTGCATGAACTGCACGTTTGAGATCTCCCCAGAGTGGCTCAATGATATTGAGGTCAGCAGCCTGAGATGGCCACTCCAGAACCTTCACTTTATTCTGCTGTAGCCAATGACAGGTCGACTTGGCCTTGTGTTTTGGATCATTGTCATGTTGCAATGTCCATGCAAATGTTCCTCCAGTATATTTTGATAACATACTGCATTCATCTTTCCATCAATTTTGACCAAATTTCCTGTGCTTTTGTAGCTCACTCATCCCCAAAACATCAGCGATCCACCTCCATGTTTCACAGTAGGAATGGTGTACATTTCATCATAGGCCTTGTTGACTCCTCTCCAAATATAGCGTTTATGGTTGTGGCCAAAAAGCTAAATTTTGGTCTCATCACTCCAAATGACTTTGTGCCAGAAGGTTTGAGGCTTGTCTCTGTGCTGTTTGGTGTATTGTAAGCGGGATACTTTGTGGCATTTGCGTAGTTGGTAACACTATAGGATTGCATGAATTTTGGAAATGCCTTAATGACAATCAGTTAAATTTGCATTTTTCAATTGAGCATGATGCTTTCAGTAATAACTTTTTAGACATCACCCTAAAGGGTAATCCAACTACGGGTGATGTTTCAACATGCACCTATAGGAAACCATGCTCTGGTAACACTACACTTTTTGCAGCTAGTTGTAATCCATCCCACACCATCAATGCCTTATGAGGAGTTTATTCGAGCCAAACAAAACTGTTCAACATACTCAGCCTTAGAGCTGGAATGCAAGGTCATTCATCAGCGCTTACTGGACCGAGGTTATAACAAATCTGTTATACACCAAGGATGGAAAGGGTTTTGATAATGGACAGAGAGGAATTACTGTCAGATAAGCCCAAAACCAAGAGACAGTATAAAAATAAGAATAAACCTTACAACTCTAGAAATAGAAGAACGGGCAAACCTATTACGTTTGTAACTACATTTTCCCAAGAATATCATCAAATAGTCAGAATAATAAAAAAGAATCTGCCAATACTGTATACAGATAAAGATTTAAATGGGATATTGCAAGCAGGTTGCCATTTTTCTAGCCGACGTGCACCCACATTAGGGAATGCACCTAGTCTTTTCTCATCTAAACAATGTCAACCCACCTGGCTCTCCTATACTAGAAGTTACCCTTGTAATACAAAAACCTGTAGGTACTGTAATTTGTGTATCTTGGGTTAAACGTTTGTTGCCACAGATGAAGAGTTCATTATACAGCAATACATCAACTGTAGCACAAACGATGTAATTTACCTGATTAACTGTATTTCATGCAGGCTCCAATATGTAGGTTGTACTACACGTCCTTTGAGAGCCCGTATGGGGGAACATTACTGTGACACAAATAATCCAAATGCTAGAAATATTTTGAATGCAACACGTCACTTTAGAGAATGTCATCAGGCCGATCTTTCCTCATTCCACTTCAGAGAAATAGAACGGTTGTCTCACTTGCCCAGAGGAGGTGATAGGGAGAGAAGGCTACTGGGGAGAGAAGCATGGTGGAGTTTTAGATTAAAACTAGATCGCCTCAGGGGATCTGGACTTGCACTTACATTAGGAATGCCTCTCCCCAGAGCCTCCTCTCCTCTCTATTTTTTCCTTTCTCTCTTCTGCGGTCTTTTTTCACATACCTGAATTATTTTGTGTGTATGTAGATGCGTGTGTGTACATACATGTACATATTATCACCACAAGGTGTGTGAACATTAGTGGCTTACACATGGATCACCCTATATGTATTGCAGCTGATTCTCTTTTTTGGATAGTTGCCTGCGGTCAATTAAGACAATTAATGGGTGGAGCCTGTGATCTTTAGAGCTACTATTTTTTCAGAGTTTTATTAATAAAATATTTAAATAAATATTTAAAAAGGGCACCAATATTTAAAAAGGGCCCATAATACATCTCTGGGAATTACAGACCAGTTAGCCTAACATCAATAATATGTAAACTCTTGGAGGGGATGATAAGGGACTATATACAAGATTTTAGTAATAAGAACGGTATCATTAGCAGTAATCAGCATGGATTCATGAAGAATCGTTCTTGCCAAATCAATCTATTAACCTTCTATGAGGAGGTGAGTTGCCATCAAGATAAAGTAGGCCCGTAGACGTGGTATATCTGGATTTTGCAAAAGCGTTTGACACAGTTCCCCATAGACTTTTACTGTGCAAAATAAGGTCCATTGGCATGGACCATAGGATGAGTACATGGATTGAAAACTGGCTACAAGGGCGAGTTCAGAGGGTGATAAAAATGGGGAGTATGGTAATGGTCAGGGGTGGGTATTGGGGTCCCCCAGGGTTCTGTGCTGGGACCAATCCTGTTTAATTTGTTCATAAACGACCTGGAGGATGGGTAAACAGTTCAATCTCTGTATTTGCGGATGACACTAAGCTAAGCAGGGCAATAACTTCTCAGCAGGATGTGGAAACCTTGCAAAAAGATCTGAACAAATGAATGGGGTGGGCAACTAAATGGCAAATGAGATTCAATGTAGAAAAATGTAAAATGATGCATTTAGGTGGCAAAGATATGCATGCAATCTATATACTGGGGGGAGAACCTCTGGGGGAATCTATATATACAAAGTAATACTGACATATAATCACATACATAGGTTGGACTTGATAGACTTGTGTCTTTTTTTAACCTCACCTACTATTTAACTATGTCTGTAATGTGGTTATGACTAAGGCCTTTGTCACAGGTACTCACCTGGGCCGAAATGCTGAGAGCTGCTCCCCTTGCGACTAGGTGCACGATGCCTCTGGAGTGGGTACAGAGGACACCGGGCACAAAGATGCACGGGTTGCCAGCAGGTGTGTTGCAGGTGGTGTGCAGTAGCGACGTAGACCAGGTGAGGCTGATGCTGCACTGGAAGTAGACACCTGGCAGGACCGTGATGAGGCAGAGGCTGTATAGGTACCAGAACATACACTGGAGGGAGATCCTGAGGTGCATATGAGAACTGGAAGTCCAGAACGCCAGGCCGAGGGTCAAACACAAGAGATCAGGCAGAGGAATGTCCAGGAAGCAAGCCAGGGGTCAAACACAGGTAGGTAACTCAGAGAATGTCCAGTAGGCAGGCCAAGGGTCAAACACAGGTGATCAGGCAGAAGAGGATCCAGGAAGCAGGCCAGGGGTCAAACACAGGTAAGTAACTCAGAGAATGTCCAGCAAGCAGGCCGAGGGTCAAGAACAGGTAATCAGGCAGAAGAGGTATCCAGGAAGCAGGCCAGGGTCAAACACAGGTAAGTAACTCAGAGAATGTCCAGCAAGCAGGCCGAGGGTCAAGCACAGGTAATCAGGCAGAAGAGGTATCCAGGAAGCAGGCCAGGGGTCAAACACAGGTAAGTAACTCAGAGAATGTCCAGCAAGCAGGCCGAGGATCAAGCACAGGTAATCAGGCAGAAGAGGTATCCAGGAAGCAGGCCGGGGGTCAAGCACAGGTAACAGCAGCGGTGGTCAAGCGGGTTCCAGGTCAGGCACAGGTAATTAGGCAGGTACAGGATACAGGATACTGGATACAAGGTACAGGATACAAGGTACTGGATACAAGGACTGGAGCCAAGACTCAGGGAATAGAGACAACAAACCAGCAATTAAAGCAAAGAAAGGGAAGGCCTTTTATAGGCCAGGTAAGTGGTCAGGTGGGATACCCGGACGAGTGTGCATGCGCACTCGTCCCCTGTCAGCACCGCGAATAGCGGTGAGCCGCACTGGACGGGCTGTAGCAGATACCCGAGCGCCGTGAACCCGCGCATGCGCACCCGCTACCCGGTGTACCTGCACTGTTTGCTGAGCCGCTCTACCGCGCGTGCGCATTCTTGGAACCCGGCGCCGAAGTACGGTATTTCCCTGACAGCCTTATAGGCTGAAATGCGTTAACTGACTTAATCTGCATTTGTTCACTGTGGCTATTCAATAAAATTAAGACATTTTAAGAGCAACAACCGGAGTGCAGATCATTTTTTCCACATACTCAGCCAACGACTGTGGATCAAGCACCTGGGAGCTTTGCTATCTATGTGGTGTATGGGTAGTAGCACTGACTTTTCTGTTTATAATTTGCGTAGTAATGGCTTTCTTCTGCTGACTCGACCATGCAGCTCATCTTTCTTCAAGTGCCTCCTTATTGTGCATCTTGAAACAGTCACACCACATGTTTTCAGTGAGTCCTGTATGTTACATAATATTATTTGTGGGTTTTTCTTTGCATCCTGAACAATTCTCCTGGCAGTCCCCTTTCCCCTCAGAATCCAGAAACGTCAGTGCAGCACTGGATGGACATTGACCTTTTATACACTAATTACAAGCAAACAGATCACAGGTGAGGATGGTTACCTTTAATAGCCATTCAAACCCCTTTATGTCAACTTGTGTGCATGTTATCAGGCCAAAATCACCAGGGTATGTAAACTTTTGATCAGGGTAATTTTTAAACTTTCTATTGTCATTATGATTTAAAAATAGTAAACACAGTTGATTGATAATAAATGGCTTCAGCCAAACACTAACCATGAGTGAAAGAAAAGTTCTTATGTTATTATTCCTTTTCTCTGAAAAATGGGCAAAAAATCATAAATTCTGTAAATTTATGAGCACAACTGTATTGCGGTCATTGATAGTGCCCAAAAATATAAGAAGCTCCACATGGCATTAAATCCCTAGAAACTTTTATTAATAGACCATAAATTGCACTTGCATCAAAAGAATCCCTGGACGATGTCAACGTATGAAGAAACACATGGGGCGGAGTGACGTGCTGACGTCACCACGATTGTACTGGACAAGTCCTGGACAGGCTGTTGTTTGCGCTATTTGTCTTTCGGCATATGTTTTTAACTTTACTTGGATGACCGATTAGCATGCCACAAGAGGATTGACAGATGATATTGCGAGGCCCTGGCTGGGTTTATAGCCACAAGCGCTTTTGGTCTTCTGTGATAGGAGGTCTATAGGAGCTGGTAAGCAAGCATAAGCATTTTATCCATAGTGGTGGTGGTTCTTTCTACAGATTACACACTTCAAGGTGGTGGAAGGAGGTGTTATGGACTAAGAATATGTATCACTATATTATTTGTGGACTTTATTGGATCACTTTACATTTGGTGTATCTATTCAAACCGCATTAGCGCAACTCTGTTAAAGTTTACTATTTCTATACTGTGTTTATATCCCACATGAGAGTTGCTGCTCATACTATGTACTTTGATTTTGGTCATTAGCACAGTTTTTTTCTCTCTTTTAGAACACTGTAGATTGCTGTCAGTGCGTGATCTCTTCCAAGGCGAGAAAGTATATAAAACGAATGCATCTAAAGGGATGCCGATGCTGCAGCTTACCGATTAAACTGTGCACAATCTCCTCCAAGCTTCCCACCACTTTCCTGGACACAGCTCACTTACTGCTAGAATTGGTGCTTTATTAATTTATTTTTTGAACAGAAGATAATTATGCAGTGGGGATTATTGAGTGAAATAGGGGATGCTGGGGCTACTGCTGATACTATGGATGGTATATGCAGTATAAAATTACACATAAATCTAGGTCTGTGTTTGCACCCCTTTGTGTCAGTCTAAAGTAGCCATGCCTTATTATGATTACTATTGTAGAAATTATATTTAATTACAATTATTACTTAAATTAATAATGAATATAAAAACAAATACATACTTTTAAAAATAACAAATTAATAGTATTACTATGCACATCTAGCATTTTGTTAAAATACTTTTACACTCATGATGTTCTTATATTTGTGGTGACCCTGGGTAGCTACTATAAATGCAATCTCCTCTACCTAGCTGGCTTAACAGCAAAGAAGTTTCTAAAGATTAGGTAATAGGGAATAATGGTATACAAGTAGGATATATAGTATAAAGAATTTAGATGCACAGATATGATTAACTTATTATAGACTATTCATACTAAAGACTCTATTGCCTATCTGAGTTGGAGGGAATACATCTGCTCCTATGGATATAAAAGGAGAGGGCTTAATAAGA
>CM053027.1:319862637-319995572 GCA_028564925.1 Lithobates sylvaticus
TACAGGAAGTCATTAAGAACCTCGGAAACTCAACGGCACGATGCCGCACATATGGTGGGAATACCCCAGAATACGCACTTTCTGGAAAAAATTATTAAATTTAATGGATAAGATAGTGGGAAAATAAAATACTTGGAAATAAAAAAAAAATGAAAAAAATTATAATCTTGACCTAGGAGGACGAAATTCAAATGGAGTAGGAGGTTGAGGTGGCGGTGGATGTGGCGGTGTAGGTGGAAGCGGCGGTGGAGGAGGACAAGGTAGCCAACACTGGTTCAAAAATACAACAATGGCTGGGTAAGGCTAGTGGTGAATGATGTGTCGAATTCTGTCCCCCGTCGCATAGTGTCCGCCCTGTACTGCGCTTGCTCAGTACGTAGGACAAGGGGATTTTGAAACTCTCCGAAGACGATGCGCGGTGACTCCAGGTTCAAGCCACTTCATCCGAGGTTGAAGCCTAGCCAAGCGAGCCCGTGAGGGGCCCTGTTACTATGTGCTACCGTATGTCCACTTGGATGGTCGGGCTTGAACCTGCACTTACTGCGCAGGCGACGTTCATCTTTGGAGATTTTGTGAATCTCCTTGTCCTCCGTACTGCGCAAGCACTGCACCTGCACAGTAAGTGGCCGGACACTATCCGATGGCAAGACAGTTTTCGTCAGAACACCGGTATATGTGTCTATTCTGCACAAGGTACGGCCAAGTCCTGTGGGATCCATGCCTGGTTCATTTTAATGAACGTGAGCTTGTCCACATTGGCTCTGGACAGGCGGCTGCGCTTGTCTGTGATAACGCCCCCTGCCGTGCTAAATACACGTTCAGAAAATACACTGGCTGCAGGGCAGGCCAGCACCTCCAAGGCGTAAAGGGCAATCTCAGGCCATGTGTCCAATTTGGAGACCCAGAAGTTGAAGGGGGCAGACCCGCCTTGCAGTACGTGTACGCGTGTGCACACATACTGCTCCACCATGTTGGTGAAATGCTGCCTCCTGCTAAGACGTTCCATCTCAGCTGGTGGTGCTGGTTGTTGTGGCGTGCCGACAAAGCTTTTCCACATTCCGGCTATGCTAACCCTGCCTTGCGAGGTGCTAGCGGTGCCCCGGCTGCGTTGGCGACCTCTTCCTCCTCCTCTGCCTTCGCCTTGTGCTTCCACCGTACCCCCGCTTCCAAGTGGGAATGCCACCAGCAGCGCGTCTACCAGCGTGCGCTTGTACTCGCGCATCTTACGATCACGCTCCAGTGAGGTAATTAAGGACGGCACGTTGTCCTTGTAACGGGGATCCAGCAGGGTGGCCACCCAATAATCAGCACCAGTTAAAATGTGGGCAACTCGGCGGTCGTTGCGGAGACACTGCAGCATGTAATCGCTCATGTGTGCCAGGCTGCCCAGAGGCAAGGAAAAGCTGTCCTCTGTGGGAGGTGTATCGTCTGTGTCCTCTGTATCCCCCCAGCCACGCACCAGTGATGGACATGAGCTGGTCTGGGTGCCACCCTGCTGTGAACATGGTTCCTTCTCCTCCTCCATCTCCTCCTCATCCTCCACCTCGTCATCCTCCAGAACTGTGCCCTTGCTGCCAGACAAATGTGTACCTGGCGTTGTTGGTGCAGGAACCCAGCCTCGTAGCCACTTGTAAATGACTGCCCTGAAAGCCTTGGAAATTAACCCTCTTCCTCCTCCTCCTCCTCATCCTGTGCCACATCCTCTTCCATCATCGCCTTAAGAGTTTTTTCAAGGAGGCATAGAACTGGGATAGTAACGCTGAGAACGGCGTCATCGGCACTGGCCATGTTGGTGGAGTACTCGAAACAGCGCAACAAGGCACACAGGTCTCGCATGGAGGCCCAGTTATTGGCAGTGAAGTGGTGCTGTTCCGCAGAGCGACTCACGCGTGCGTGCTGCAGCTGAAGCTCCACTATCGCCTGCTGCTGCTCGCACAGTCTGGCAAGCATGTGCAAGGTGGAGTTCCACCTTGTGGGCACGTCACATATGAGACGGTGAGCGGGAAGGCCGAAGTTACGCTGCAGCGCTGACAGGCGAGCAGCAGCAGGGTGAGAACGCCGAAAGTGCGCACAGACGGCCCGCACTTTCTGCAGCAGCTCTGGCATATCGGGGTAATTCTTCAGGAACCTCTGGACCACCAAGTTCAGCACATGCGCCAGGCAAGGGATGTGCGTCAAACCGGCAAGGCCCAGAGCTGCTACGAGATTTCGCCCATTATCGCACACCACCAGGCCGGGCTTGAGGCTCACTGCCACCAACCACTCATCGGTCTGTTGTTCCATGTCCCTCCACAACTCCTGCGCGGTGTGGGGTTTTTCCCCCAAACAGGAAAGTTTTAAAACTGCCTGCTGTCGTTTAGCCCTGGCTGTGCTGAAGTTGGTGGTGAAGGTGTTACGCTGACCGGATGAGGAGGCGGTAGAGGATGAGGAGGCGGAGTAGGAGGAGTTAGCAACAGGAGGCAAACTGAAGTGCCCTGCAATCCTCGGTGGTGGAAGGACATGCACCAAACTGCTATCCGCCTCAGGCCCAGCCGCCACTACATTTACCCAGTGTGCTGTTAGGGAGATATAACGTCCCTGACCGTGCTTACTGGTCCACGCATCCGTAGTTAGGTGGACCTTGCCACAGATGGCGTTGCGCAGTGCACACCTGATTTTGTCCCCCACTTGGTTGTGCAGGGAAGGGATAGCTCGTCTGGAAAAGTAGTGGCGGCTGGGCATGACGTACTGTGGGACAGCCAATGACATCAGCCTTTTAAAACTCTGCGTCTCCACCAGACGGAATTACAGCATTTCAAAGGCGAGGAATTTTGAAATGCTGGCATTCAGGGCCAGGGATCGCGTGTGGCTAGGGGGGTACTTCCTCTTCCGCTCCAGTGTTTGGGAAATAGAGAGCTGAACGCTTCCATGGGACATTGTGGAGATGGTTGGTGACCCAGGTGGTAGTGTTGCTGGCAGATCCTCTGTTTGCGGGTTGGCAGGTGTCACTGTTACTACAGAGGTGGATGAAGAGGCCGAGACTGCAGCAGAAGAGGAAGCAGGAGGAGCCAGAGACCTTTCTTGGTTTTTGCGGTGTCTACTCCACTGCATCTCGTGCTTTGCACTTAGATGCCTGGTCATGCAGGTTGTGCTCAGGTTGAGAAAGTTTATGCCTCGCTTCAAGCTCTGATTGCACAGCAATGTCTTGTCATCAAGACATTGTCTGAAGAACTGCCACGCTAGGGAACTCCTTGCACCTGGCTTTGGTGTGCTCGGTCCCTTGCTGCGTTGGGCAGTAGCAGACGTACTGTCTAGGGGACGGACACTCCGCTTTTGCACCCTGCTCCCTCTTCTGCTGTGCTGGTGGCTCTGTGCGACCACCACCTCTTTCTCTGAACTAGACTGGTCACCTGCATGACGTTGATTCCATGTGGGGTCAAGGACCTCATCGTCCTCCACATCATCTTCCACCCAAAATTCACCCCTGCCCTCCTTGTCAGTCTGCACAATGGCGAAAGCAGCAGCAGTTGGCACCTGTGTTTCGTCATCATCCGAGACGTGCTGCGATGGTCCTCCCATGTACTCATCATGAAACATAAGTGGTTGGGCATCGGTGCACACAATCTCTTCCACTTCTGGGGCAGGGCTAAGTGGATGGCCCTGGGAAACCCTGCTAACAGAGTCATCAAAAAGCAGAAGAGACTGCTGCATGATTTGGGGCTCAGACTGATTGGCTGATTTGCAAGGGGGTGAGGTGAAAGACTGATGGACATCGGCTGCAGGTGCCAACTCTGAACTTTCATCAGGAGACTGGGTGGGAGACAATGTGAAGGAACCGGAGGCACTGTCAGCAGCAACCCAATCTACTATCACCTGTACTTGTCCTGGCCTCGACATTCGTACAGCCTCATTAGGCGCGCCAAAATACTGCTGCAGGCTCTGTCGCCTACTCGCACCTGCTGAAGGTGTTTCACTAGTGCGTGTAGCTGACACAGATCGACCACGTCCTTTCCCTGCAACAGGAGCGCCACCAGCAGCACCATGACCCGGGCCACGTCCCCTTTTTGATGATCTCCTCATATTTTCAAAATTTATGATCTCGCCCTAAATGGGTGTTTTTGTATATAGCAGAATACACGTACACGTAAAGCGTTTATGAAAACGCAGAAAATGCTATTGGGAAGAAAAAAAAAACACTGCAAAATTTTATTTTTTTGCAATGTTTTTGCAATATCAGACTACACGGATAGTATGTAAAGTGTTTTTGAAAACGCAGAAAATGCTATTGGGAAGAAAAAAAAACACTGCAAAATTTTATTTTTTTGCAATGTTTTTGCAATATCAGACTACACGGATAGTATGTAAAGCGTTTATGAAAACGCAGAAAATGCTATTGGGAAGAAAAAAAAACACTGCAAAATTATATTTTTTTTGCAATGTTTTTGCAATATCAGACTACACGGATAGTATGTAAAGCGTTTATGAAAACGCAGAAAATGCTGTTGGGAAGAAAAAAAAAACACGGCAAAATTTTATTTTTTTGCAATGTTTTTGCAATATCAGACTACACGGACAGTATGTAAAGCGTTTATGAAAACGCAGAAAATGCTATTGGGAAGAAAAAAAAAAACACTGCAAAATTTTATTTTTTTGCAATGTTTTTGCAATATCAGACTACACGGACAGTATCTAAAGCATTTATGAAAACGCAGAAAATGCAAAATTTTATTTTTTTGCAATGTTTTTGCAATATCAGACTACACGGACAGTATCTACAGCGTTTATGAAAACGCAGAAAATGCTATTGGGAAGAAAAAAAAACACTGCAAAATTTTATTTTTTTGCAATGTTTTTGCAATATCAGACTACACGGACAGTATCTACAGCGTTTATGAAAACGCAGAAAATGCTATTGGGAAGAAAAAAAAACACTGCAAAATTTTATTTTTTTGCAATGTTTTTGCAATATCAGACTACACGGACAGTATCTACAGCGTTTATGAAAACGCAGAAAATGCTATTGGGAAGAAAAAAAAACACTGCAAAATTTTATTTTTTGCAATGTTTTTGCAATATCAGACTACACGGACAGTATCTACAGCGTGTATGTAGGAACACGCAGAAAATGCTATTGGGAAAAAAAAATAAAAAGCAAAATTCAATTTTTATGCAATGTTTTTCCAATAGCAGAATACACACAGACTGTGGTGTATGTCTTAGTATATGCAGTGCAGTAATGTTGCACTGAGCTTGAAGGTAAAACGTTTAGATTTTATCTGGCACTGGCCTCATGGCACTGTTACTGTGACTGTGCACTGCACCCCAGCCAGGGTACAATTGATTTAGGAATCTCTTCAATAATTATGTCTGCCTCTTTCTTTTGCAAAATAAAGAAACTCCCTCCCTATTCTAGCTATCTAGATCGCTCACTGATCTAACTAATTAGAATAAAATTCCAGGAATGTGGACTGACTTTAGCACACTAACTCCTAAAATCTTCTATCTATCTGCAGCACAGGAACCTGCCTAACAGTGTGTGTCTAACAGAATGACGCTGTGTGCTGTGTGTGGGCTATATATAGAGGCTGGGTCACATGCTGCACTGGCCAATCACAGCCATGCCATTAGTAGGCATGGCTGTGATGGCTTCTAGGGCACACAAGTAAAACGATCATCCATTGGCTGGCCTAAAGCTGTGAAAAAGGCGCCAATACAGCGCCGAAACACCGGACCCGAACCCGAACTTACAGCAATAGTTCGGGTTCGGGTCCGGGTCCCAGACACCCAAAAGTCCGGTACGGACCCCAACTTTACAGTTCGGGTTCGCTCAACCC
This sequence comes from Lithobates sylvaticus, assembly GCA_028564925.1. Lineage (NCBI taxonomy): Eukaryota > Metazoa > Chordata > Amphibia > Anura > Ranidae > Lithobates > Lithobates sylvaticus. Next base: position 319,868,451 of record CM053027.1, read on the forward strand.
TAGTAATCAGTCATGGTACAGTGTATCTGCTATTAGCAAAAGTGGCATCTTCAATCCTAAATTAAACAGCTTTTCAAGATTTTCTCAGTACAAAAGGATGTACTGTATGTGGGTGGGCACTCTGTATAGATAACACATCATTTTAACCCTTTAGAATCTTATAATCAGAGCATTTACAATTTGTAATGAAACAAAACAGAGGACCATTTGATCAGCAAGCAGGCAGATTATCAATAGGACTGACTGTATGAAAATGATCTCATGCCTCCTTGTTGCAAATTGTTAGACTGAAATTGTGAAGCCCTTTACAAAAAACACCAGCTATGCAATGGTTTGAATGCATTGTTAAATAATAATAGTAGCTACTAGACCTGGTACATTTTGTAATACAATGCTAGTTTAGCGCATGCACAGTTTTAGAAGGCTGCTTCCTGAATACTGAGATACTAGAGCATGTTTTTTCTCTTTTACTGTTCTTGACCTTCCAACAGTGAGTTCAGGGCCTCTCACTCTTCTAGTGGACTTTAACAATAGCCATTTTGACTTCGGAAACATTATTATCTTCCATACACACAATTTTTGATGGCAAAGAGATCAGGAAAGAAGGAAGTCACATGTAGGAGTTTTCAGCCTCCAACTTTTACTGAAGTAAACCAGTATGCAACATTTTTGCTCGCAGTGGGCACCAACCAAAGCACATGGCACTCAGGTAGCAATTAAACTGAGGTGGACAGCTAACAATGAAAGGCTTTCACACTGTGATGTTTTAAGCAGCTTTTACAGGAACAGAACTGAGGAGACCCTGTTGCTTAGTTCACCTCATAACAACAACTAACAGCCTCCCAACTGCTCTCCTGGGATTAGCTGAGGAGAATTTGTACTTGTACTTGTATACTTTGAAGCTGGCTATGTTCCCTCTACAGGTACTAATACCAGATAACAGAGTGCAGGATCTTTCAAGAATCAGTGGCAGGTCCTGCTCTTCTAAAATATGTAACCCCCACTGTTCTACCTATGTATTGTTATATTAAGACAAGGCAGTCAACAGAATTTTGATGGCGCTCCATGTAGTAAATGTGTCATTATCAGACAAAAAACAATTACCACACTTTTATTCTTTATTTATCCTTGATTTCAGCCTTTATAAACCGGGAAAATGTATTGAATGTACGCCTCCCAATTTTTCGAAGGGTATAAAATGTGCCTCCAATTACTTTTTTACAATTAATTCACTTCACTGCGAGTATATACTTTTTAATCAATTAAAGTAAATAATAATAATTTGAAACCTACCACACCATAGTGGTTGTGCTATCCCCCCTCCCCCATTTGTTTTCATGTAATGTGCCTACAGCTGTCATCAGACACCTTCTCTAACTTCCCATGGGCCAACCCTTGACACTTTCCTACAGCATCAAGATCATCAAAACCTCCCATCATAGCAACTGGTCAGTAGCTATTGACACTGTATTTACAGAACAGCTAGGTGCATTCAGAAACACTGAATTTTTCCTTTCTAGCTGGGACTGAGATGAAAAATATATATATAGCTGTATGCAAGTACATGGTTTTTAGAGAGCTACCTCTTGAAAAAAACAGCATAGAGGTAAATGTAATTAACTTACCTCTCACAGTCTTTCAAGAAAAACTTTAATTGCATTCATGCTAACTAATGTGTGATTGTAAAACTTATGGGTATTTATCTAACAGAGATCACAGTACTCCGTCTGACTGAATCTGATTTTCTCCTCAGTACTGAAGAAAAAATCAGCAAAGTTCAGTTCACTGGATGTTCGCCAAGCACTTTAAATCTATTAAATCTTAAATCTATTAAACCCAAACATAACAGTGAACCCCATTAGAGTCTAGGAGAACTAATTCTTAGAATTTTTGAAGGCCAGTTTGCAAGCTATTGTTTTTCAGGCGGTACAGTGCTAAAAATAGTGCCTGTACAGCGCCTGAAAAAATCCGGCCCCATTCACTCCAGTGTGAAAGCCGGCGGGCACGTTGAACACCACAGTGGCCATGTCTGTATAGCGTCAGGCATGCAGTTTGGACCAGCGGGCTCGCCGTCTTCTCATACCTCACTTCTTGTTTTGATTCCTGGCGGTCGCTGGTAAGATGGCGGCGACGTTGGAGAGGGTTAGGATTTCTGCTTCCGAATTGCGGGACTTGCTGGCAGCTGGGGAAAGCGCGGGAAACCGAGTGGGTCAATAGGCTGCTGGCATCTGCTACATCTCCAGGAGGAGCCAAGGAGGGATATCTTTATACAGGCATGTTTGACACCCTGTAGTGGGGTGTCACTAACTTCTGGTAAGAAGTAACTCTCAACTTTATCTTGGTGGTGGAGCACTTTGAACAGCTTGGAGGATCTAATCACTCACAGAAATGGATTGATTTATTTATTATTTTTCATCATTCACTGCACGGGTGGAACTTTTTATGAAGATTCACTTTTTATAGGATTTCATGGACTTGCAAAGTTATTCCTCATTTATTGTTCACGTTTCATAATTTTTCTTTTTGTGCAAACTTTCATGAGAGATTGTCGCATTTGATTGTTTTTGAATATCTATTCACAAATTTTGGCATTTTTACCACAGGCATTTACATTCGTAGGTTTATTCTAACTATTTATGATCATACATCATAGGGTCATTTAGTAGTTATGCACTGTACTATTGATGCACTATTGGTTTAGCGCTACTCATTTTTCTTTTCACACTGGAGCAGTGCGCTAGCAGGACGGTCAAAAAAGTCCTGCTAGCAGCATCTTTGGAGCGGTATAGGAGCGGTGTATTCACTGCTCCTATACTGCTCCTACCCATTGATTTCAATGGGACACCGCGGTAATACCGCGGCAATACCGCCGCAAAGCGCCGCCGTAGCGGCCTTTTTCGTCCGCTAGCGGGGGTTAAAACCGCACCGCTAGCGGCCGAATACCGCGGCTAAAAACGACGGTAAAGCAGCGCTAAATATAGCGCTGCTTTACCGTCGCCGCGGCTCCCGCCCCAGTGTGAACGGGGCCTAAAACACATATGTAGGTGGGCACTGCCATTGAGGACATGTATCAAGTAAAACAAAAAAATTTAAATACAGTTCAGCCAGTGTTTTAATTCAGTTAAAGCGGAACATTAAAAATACATAAATTCTTTAAATAACATGTTTGGGGATACCTTAAACTTGCACATTACAGTGTCCCACCAGGTTCATTCTGTTTGTAAACAAAGCAGTCCCACAATGTAAATCCAATGTCAATCACATTGTCCAGCAATGTAGCTCCATCATCAATCATAATGAGTGATGCCCTACAACCCATTGCCATGATGTTCTTCTGCCACTGCTACTCCCATTGCAAATGAGAGCTCCCCGCCAACTGCTATATGTCAACAAACTGGCTGGGAAACCCTAATGATGTAATTGATCAAATATGGTCATGACCATTTTTGGTCAATGAAGTCAGCCAGGATACCTGCCGTTGTGATTTGTACATTCACTGGGCTACTAAAAGCTGCAATAGGGACTGTTTGATCCAATTCAGAAAATTATTAAAATATAGCCCTGCATGAATACAATAAAGCTTATCAGGGTGGTTTAGTAAGGCATTTCTGACACATCACTGGCTGTGTGGATGCTCTCGGACACCATGCATCAAATTCATTAAGGGTTATATTTTCATTAAAAACACAGATGCATGCACCAAATTCAAGTACACCATAATAGTGATTTTTTTTATCTGGAAGTATTGCTGCAACAGATTCAATAAGGCCCTTGAAGGGGGGTTACGACTTACGAAATTACTCTCCCCAAACAGCTTATTGCACTAAATCTGTAGGCAGATAAGAGAACAGAACCTTTGCCAATTAGAAGAGTGGGTTTAATAATAAAGTTGGCAGTGCCCCCCAGTGCAGGTCTTCTGTGAACAAAGGGGATTCCCTTCTTGAGAAATGAACCATTAATCTAATAAAAGGACACAGATGCATGCACAAAATTCAAGTACACCATAATAGTGATTTCTTTTTATTTTTTTACTAGATTAGTTACTTTTTAGATACTTCAGATAAATGTAATAGCAAAGTCCAGTTGAAGGGACTCCCAAGGATGATCATGATGTGGTGTTCATCTTGGTGTCAGAGACCTGAAGACAAGATCTGCAGTGAGGAGCAGACCCTCTAGCTTTGTCAGAGACCTGAAGATAAGATCTGCAGAGTGCTCCAGCATGATTCCAACTCTGCAGATCCAGCTCCCAGGTCTGTTCTGCCCTGTGTTGTTGGCCTACACTTCATGGATTTGCTTACCATCTCTCTTTGGTGTATCCTAAACAGTGTAGCCAGAAGATACACTTTGACACAACCTTGACAATTGCATAGAAATATATAATAATATAATAATACGGGACTGTATGATTATATAAGTATGCTTGTGTGTGTACCTGTATACAGTGTATATTTATATACACTTTCTGATGTTTCCCAAATATCTAATCCTCTAATCCTGAAAGTCTGCCACTTTGCTGATGTGCTATGTGCAACAGTTCTGGTAGGGTTGCGAAAAAATATAAATACATAATTTCAACATGATTATGAACCAGTCACATGCTTCCACACGTGTCGCACTACAGATGGACAAATGTCCCCAGAGTCTCTATACAACTCTTTATAAATTCCCCCAACTGTGTTTTATTCTTGCAAAAATAATGAAATTTGTAGGTAGTGAAATCTGTCTGAAATCTGCATATTGTACATTCCGCTTTTTTTGTGTTTGGCACAGAAAAGCATGATCAAAGATTCTCTGACTTTCAGTTCCTTAGCTGTGGATTTGTGGGAATGCAGACTAGGTTTAGGCGGCATCTAACCGACTCCTAGAGAACTGTATATTAACTAGGGATGTGGATTATTTAGTATGGATAATCTAATTTAGCAACCTTATTATCTGAAACTGAAATGGAGTTAAACACTGTGCTAATTTCTAAATGAGAAATAGATTTATTTGTATTATACTCCATACTTGATAATTAGCAAAGCTTCAGGCATTACAAACTAAATTTACTGTGTTGACGTGAGTGCATTTTGTACATTTTCAAGCAACAGAATATAGTAATGGTGGTTTATGGTAGGGGTGTAAAATATCAATTAGCAGACATTTTTATCTATGCAATATAATGCAGTGGTTAAAATGTGTATTTTTTTGGAGCTTTTCACTTTGCCTGTAACGCCTTTCTCTGCATGCAGCCCCATTTACCACCCTCTACATAGATATTGTGCTTTCTATGCTTGGATGCACACATTCGTTTATCAGGTTTCCTATACTTAAATGATGATATACCGCAGCTAGCCAGTAAATTCACAGCACCAGAGGGAGTAGCATAGCAGGAATTCAGAATGTTGTAGTGGGTAGAATATTCATAACTAGAACACACTTAACTTGTTGAACTAAATAATTACTTGGGATAAAACGATACATCAGCTTTAGCCAGAGCTACTGTAAAAGAAAAACCTAGGGTCCATGATTATAAAAGTGCGGTGCATTCTGGTATGTTTGCTGCCCTGGCTTCACTAATATTCACTGCATATTCCCCACCAAATGTATAGCTCAAAACATCTTTGCTCACATTTTTTTTTTGGAGTTTGGTAAGCAGGGCTGTTTGTCTGTACTGTACTTTTTATATAGTGTCAGATACAATGGGGAAAGAACCCCAGTCAGGTTTTACTACTAGTTTTACTACTATCTGAGGTCCCATTAGATTTCTCCTCACTTCCTGTTCTGTCGACAGCCTTTTACCAGACAGGAAGTAAGGAAAAATCTGTAGCATTAAACAGACAATAGACAAGTAGACAGATGTTCTAGCATTCCCCTTTTTAAAGAGGAACTTTACCCTGGGGTTAATTTTAATAGTAACATATTTTTACCTGGTATGGTGGGTTGGGCTGAAAAAGCATACTTACCCACCCAGTGAATCCAGCGCTGTCCTGCTGTGATCTTCCAAAAGCCGTAGAGTCCTGTGCCTCCATCTTTTTTGTGGGGTTATCAGGAGGCCAGTTGTCTCTTCTGGATCCTAGCAGCTGGCCTCCTAATGACACTCACTGTGCACTTGCAGTTAGTTCTACACAGCCCCCTAGCCTCTTGGGTACCATGGAATTGTACCTCTTGGTTACCAAGCCTCTTGGGTACATGCATTTTTACTTCTGCCTGTGCTGCAAAATGGTTAATCCCAGGTCAGGGAGTAAAGGGAAATCTCTCTAACCCAGCTTCCACCTGACAGAAGATCTAATCCCTTCCCACTTTATGCAAAACGTAAAATCAAGTGTTAGCTATAGATGCACTTTAATTCTCTAAAGTATGGATGCTGTATTTGGGAAAACTACTCTGTCCCTAATATATGAATAATATATGAATGTTATTTACTGCATTTTATTATGTAGTAAATGTGATGTCAGTAATTGTTCAAACTAGTGAAACCTGTTCAGTAAATGCTCAGTGTAGCATCATTTCTGGGTGAGTCTGCAGTGTTCAATCAATGTTCAGTAAATCTTTATAAATATATCAGGATTAGAACTGAGCAGATGGTTTGGTCCAAATCCTGATTCGGACCAAATTTTGGACATTCAACCTCAGGCAGCAGTGGGAAATAAAACATTTAATTTAATTTAAATGTGACAGCTTACTGCTCAGGGACCCAGGTTGTTCGGTACCCGACAACGGCCTAACAACCAGTGACATAGCTCTACCTGGCTGTTTGGGGGCAGGGATAGTGTCAAAAAAGAAAAGAAAACATATCTTCAGGTCTGGTATGAGTTTTAATGGGGAATCCATAAAAAGGGCATAGGGTCCCCCATAAAATCCATTGTAGGCCTATTATCTGAGCAAGAAAGAGGGAGGGTGAATGTGCATCCTCCCTGAATCATACTAAGTCCCCTTTCACACTTATGCGACTTGTCCCACGATTTGGGACTGCAAAGTAGCATGACAAGTCGTTCCCCATGATTTTCAATGACAGACATTCATATTAGTACAACTTCAAGTCGTTCCGACTTGAAAGTAGTCCCTGCACTACTTTGGTCCGATTTTGATGCCACTAACACAGGCATTCCTTGAAATCGCGGCAAAATTGCAGCAAAATTCACGGTAAAAACGTGTGACTTTATAGTCACACAAGTGTGAAAGGGGCCTAAGTCACATGTCCTCAACATCAGGAGGGTACCTTTCTGGGACAGAGGGGCATGTCTGGCAAAGCATGTTGATGTTGCATGTTGATAAGGACAAGGGCCTCTCCCCCTCCCAAATCTGACCCAGTGGTTGTAGGGATCTTATTTTCAAAGTAGGTATCCCTACTCATTCAAAAAAAAATGTAAATAGTAAAAACACACAGTTTTTGACAAGCCCTTTATTAAAAAAAAAATAGATTGTCCAGCGATGCAGATCCACAGCGATTATGGTGAATGATGCCTGCTGAAAGAAGAAGCCCACTAATGATTCTCTCCCAATGACAGCTCCTAGTCCTTACCGCTCAATATAAATAAAGGGGTGGGGTCTCCCTGGGTTGACATCATTGACTAAACATGGACATGGCCATATTTAATAAATGACTTCACAGGAATCCCCAAGTTGTTATGTTAGTTAAGTTCATGAAACTACCCTCTCTACTACACAGGATGTAGAGCGTTTTGGCTTTGTACAAAATCAAATAAAAATAATGATTTGGTTGTGAATGTGCAGGAAATGGCACATTCATCATTTTATAAATATGCCATCTAGGTTGGGTAATATCACTGAACATATAATGCTTGTGATGACTTGACTCAATCCAGTTATATTTGGGCCACTGCTCATTTTAATTGCCAGGCAGGACTTGTTTCCAACATGGAAGACAGTAAGAATCTCATCAATTATCGCTTTCATAAATACCAGTTATGATGCCAATATATTTAAGAAGGTAGCTACATGTTTGCAAGTGAAGTCAAATCAAAATATAGACTGCACATGAAAATGACTTCTGTCCAAGTGAATTCAATCTTTAGATATAGCAGAGCAAATCCACAGTAAAATTGTACTTTTGTCGGATGCCAGATCTTTCAATGTTAAGTGAAGTATTGCACCTGATTAGCTCCCCTTTTTGTATTTACCTTGATGGAAAATGATTATTTTAATACAAATCTGTATACATGTTCTCTTTTTGGATTTTACTTAACCTATATGCCAATATTGTGTAGAACTAAACAATCACAACCATATGAGCTTGTCTAAAATTGTGAGTGGTGTGCCTCAGGGTTCTGTCTTGGGACCTGTGCTGTTAAATTTGTTTTATTCATGATATAGAGGTTGGAATAAAGAGCTTGATTTTAATGTTTGCTGATGATAGCAAATTATGCAAGAAAATATCTTCGGCACAGAATGTAGCATCATTACAGAAAGACTTTGACAAAATAGAGGGTTGGGCAGCTACATGGCAAAGTGGGTTCAATGCTGAGGAATGTAAAATTATGCACTTGGGTGGCAAAAATATACAGAGAGAGTCTACCCTAGGAGAATCATGTAGATAACTAGCAATAGCACGCAATGCCAAGCCACAGCTAACAAGGCTAACAAAATAGTGCATTAAAAAGGGCATACATTCCAGAAATAAATCATTACTTCTACTCCTTTACAAAACACTGGTCCAGCTACATCCTAAATATTCAGTTCAGTTTAACTACAAATCCTTACAAAAGACATTGTTGAATTAGAAAGAGTTCAGTGACAGGCAACACAATTAATAAGGGTGATGGAGGACCTCAGCTATGAGGACAGAATACATAGATTACAGTTATACAGTCTGTAAAAGAGGTTCTTAAGGGGGTATGATTACAATGTACAAATATATCAATGGTGACTTCAGTACCTGTAATAACTTGTTTACTCCAAGGTCTTAGTGGATACATGGCCACATTAGAAGAAAATAGGTTCAACCTAATATTGCGGAGGGTTCTTACCTTTGGCGCATTAAAAAAAATGGAGATCTCCCTCCCAGCTGAGAACTTTAACATCTTCAACAACTTTTAGAAGTCTTCCTCAAGAAGCAGAATATACAGAGCTATAGGAATTGTTGGAAAATAAAAATGACACACTTACACACACACACATAGGTTGAACTGGATGGATCTGTGCCTTTTTTCAACCTTACTAACTATGTAACATTCAATTCCAAAACCATGGGCATCATTATGAAGTCCCGGGCCCCACTTTGTGGCATTAACAGCCTCCACACTTCACAAGATTTTAAAGTTGGTAATTTTTTTTACCATGGGGCGTAAAGCTCATTTACACTAGCCTGCACAGAAAAACAAGCTGTTTTCCTGTGTGGGCTAGTGCCCATTCTGTATGGGCAACAGGGGCAGTGCCTTGCATTTTTTTTTTTTACACAAAGCACAGTTTACCTTTTTTTTTATTTTACTGAAATGTTACAAAGTCTGCTGCAGTGCACAGAAATGTATGGATGGATGGAGACTTTAGGAGAGCTCACATCTGAATAGGGAACAGAGAAAACTTTTTGTGTGCCCTTGTGAAGAGTGGAATTTTTCATGTGTAGAAAAACACAGGTCTGCACATAGTGTAAATTAGTCTTTAGGCAAAACATACAGTTGTGCTCATAAGTTTACATACCCTGGCAGAATTTATGATTTCATGGCCATTTTTCAGAGAATATGAATAACACAAAAACTTTTCTTTCACTCATGGTTAGTGTTTGGCTGAAGCCATTTATGGTCAATCAACTGTGTTTACTCTTTTTAAATCATAATGACCACAGAAACTACCCAAATGACCATGATCAAAAGTTTACATACCTCAGTTCTTAATACCATGTATTGCCCCCTTTAACATCAATGACAGCTTGAAGTATTTTGTAGTATTTGTGGATGAGGCTCTTTATCTTCTCAGATGGTAAAGCTGCCCATTCCTCTTGGCAAAAAGCCTCCAGTTCCTGTAAATTCTTGGGCTGTCTTGAATGAACTGCACGTTTGAGATCTCCCAGAGTGGCTCAATGACATAGAGGTCAGGAGACTGAGATGGCCACTCTAGAATCTTCACTTTATTCTGCTGTAGCCAATGACAGGTCGAATTGGCCTTGTGTTTTTAATCATTGTCATGTTGGAATGTCCAAGTAGCTTCCTCGCTGCGTAGCTTCCTCGCTGATGAATGCAAATGTTCTCCAGTATTTTTTGATAACATACTGCATTCATCTTGCCATCAATTTTGACCAAATTTCCTGTGCCTTTGTAGCTCACACATCCCCCAACATCAGCGATCCACCTCCGTGTTTCACAGTAAGAATGGTTTACCTTTCATAATAGGCCTTGTTGACTCCTCTCCAAATGAAGCATTTATGGTTGTGGCCAAAAAGATACATTTTGGTCTCATCTCTCCAAATGACTATGTGCCAGAAGGTTTGAGGCTTGTCTCTGTGCTGTTTGGCGCATTGCAAGCATGATATTTTGTGGCATTTGCGTAGTAATGCCTTTCTTCTGGTGACTCGACCATGAAGCCCATCTTTCTTCAAGTGCCTCCTTATTGTGCATCTTGAAACAGCCACACCACGTGTTTTCAGAAAGTCCTGTATTTCACATGAAGTTATTTGTGGGTTTTTCTTTGCATCCCGAACAGATTTCATGGCAGTTGTGGCTGAAATTTTAGTTGGTCTACCTGACCATGGTTTGGTTTCAATAGAACCCCTCATTTTCCACTTCTTGATTAGAGTTTGAACACTGCTGATTGGCATTCTCAATTCCTTCTTTTTATATTCCTTTCCTGTCTCTTTACAGTTCAACTACCTTTTCCCGCAGATCCTTTGACAATTCTTTTGTATTACCCATCACTCAGAATCCAGAAATGTCAGTTCAGCACTGGATGAAAGATGCAAGGGTCTGTCAGGAGTCCAGAAACTCATTGACCTTTTATACACACACATTATTTACAAGCAAACAGATCACAGGTGAGGATGGTTAGCTTTAATAGCCATTCAAACCCCTTTGTGTCAACTTGTGTGCATGTTATCAGGCCAAAATCACCAGGGTATGTAAACTTTTGATCAGGGTAATTTGGGTAGTTTCTGTTGTCATTATGATTTAAACAGAGTAAACACAGTTGACTGATAATAAATGGCTTCAGCCAAACACTAACCATGAGTGGAAAAAAGTGTTTGTGTTATCATTTATATTCTCTGAAAAATGTCCAAGAACTCATAAATTCTGCCAGGGTATGTAAACTTATGAGCAAAGCTGTCAATAATATATATTAATTCTCTTGGATCCATGCTTTCAGAAATGATATGGATGGGTTGAATGTTGGGAAATTTTGAGGTATATGACCTTTGTTGTATTAGTACATTTGAAAACATGAATACACATTCAGCCAGCAGGGCTGAAATATGTGCAGACCCACAGCTGAAAACATAGCTAAGGTCATAGAACTGAAAAAAAATGTTTGGTGGTCTTCATCTGTCCAGGAATCATGGATTTGTATTACAAACTAAAAAATTGGGATTGATGCCCCTTTACAAGGACTGCACATCCTAACAAAAAAAATAAAATAATAAATTATCACAAGGGCATGCTGTGCAATAAATGACAAACACCCTAACATGGCAGCTAAGAATTGTACTTGATATGGATGTGCCTTAAGAAAAACACTGAACAAAAGTTGTTACCTACTGAAAAGAAAACTATTGTTTTTTTTTTCAAAAAATCCTGCCCCGATATTCTTGTTAATGCTTTTACATAAAAGTATGTTTCTGCATCAAAATCTGCATCCAGATGCACTGCTCTGCTGCCTTGGGGTCAGATTCCATTCAATAATGGACCTGTGAGTTCCAGGTTGTTTAAAGTATTCTACATCAAAGTATAAAAACATCAGTCAGGGGCTGACAACTTAAAAGCCATTGGGTCATGTAGCGTCACAACAACTGCTAGAAGTCTATACCCACATGTTATTAAGTTGTAATGGCTATATATCATGTTTCAGAAAAACTGAGAGCAAACAGTTTCTTTTGTAAAAAGATGTTTCAAAAACACAACCAGTATCTAAAATCTCAATTTTTTTTTGTTATGGAAAGATATGTTTAATGGTTATGATTATATTGATGAAAGGCAGATCTTGTCTGTCTCGTGTAAATATGTAAGTGCACAATTTGCAGTGATCCTGGTAAATTAGAGAAGAAATTGAGACAATGTTTTCCAGTAATTAAAAGATTGGTTTGGAGAAGAAAATAAATTCTTTATTGCTCGTAGTTATTTACAAAAATGTAGACTCCATTCAAATTATTTTTGTTCTCTAGTGCAACTTTGACAGCCAAATTCAATTTGAGGTTGTCATTTCTAACTTACTGACACATCCGTCCCGAACACAGATTTTCTGGATGTGCTGCTGAAAGGTATTTTCATCCAATAACATATTATGCCAAAATGGTTATTGATGAAAGCCGAAAGGAGGACCTTCTAGAAATCTGGAACCTTTCCAACAACCAGAGGAGAAGATATTTTGATTTCATTCTCTAAAGTTAAGATTTATACTCCCAAAATATCAATCCTTTTTCAATTACTTTTTTTTACACCAAAATTCATTTTGTGCCTACCATTTATGGTATGGAGTCTTACTGAGCAGCATATATCCGTCATTCCCTTTACAGCTGAAGACTGCAGACCAAAGTGTAAGCCCTTATTTTATTTATTTCTTATTTGTTACTAGGATAAAACCTCTTGAAATATATTGCACTCATGGGAGACTGTGTGTGTATCAACTGCCTGCAAAATGTTCTCCTGGCGAACAATAAAAGCTGCTTTTCTCCAGCATTGTCAAGAAACATGTTAATCTGGTTCATTTTTTCCCCATAATGCTGGACAGAGAATAGGAAGATTATTTAGATATATTGGAGGCTCATGTCCGTGCGTAGCCCGTATTATACCTTTTGATGCAATGTTATTTGGCACAATCTTGTCAAAATAGATCCAAAAATGTGCACCAGTAATTACCAAATCACATATGATGCTTCTTGATACATGCCTAACAGCAAGCAGTATAATAGCAGGAGAGATACTGTATGTAAAGAACATTATTAGAAAAATATAATTAAAGCCAAGAAAATAAAGCTTAGTATATAAAGAGCTGCGTACTATACAGGCTAACAGTAAAAATATAGGAATCAAATGCTAATGGGTAAAGGGAACTTATAGTGTTTTACGTACATAATGTCTTTTGCTATTCATTATGGCCTGGACTAAATATATATATATATATATATATATATATATATATATATATATATATATATATACAGTATCTTACAGAAGTGAGTGCAACCCTCACATTTTTGTAAATATTCTATAAAATCTTTTCATGTGACAACTTATTTGGTTCAGATGGTGTCAAGCGTGTGGGGTGGCAACCAGGCAAACACAAGACTGTCTTGCCTACAGTCAAGCATGGTGGTGGGAGTGTCATGGTCTGGGGCTGCATGAGTGCTGCCGGCACTGGGGAGCTACAATTCATTGAGGGAACCATGAATGCCAACATGTACTGTGACATACTGAAGCAGAGCATGATCCCCTCCCTTCAGAGACTGTATTCCAACATGATAACGACCAAACACACCTCCAAGAAGACCACTGCCTTGCTAAAGAAGCTGAAGGTAAAAGTGATGGATTGGCTAAGCATATCTCAAGACCTAAACCCTATTGAGCATCTGTGGGGCATCCTCAAACGGAAGGTGGAGGAGCGCAAGGTCTCTAACATCCACCAGCTCTGTGATGTCGTCATGGAGGAGTGGAAGAGGACTCCAGTTGCAACCTGTGAAGCTCTGGTGAACTCCATGCCCAAGAGGGTTAAGGCAGTGCTGTAAAAAAAAAAAGTGGCCACAAAAAATATTGCCATTTTGGGCCCAATTTGGACATTTTCACTTAGGGGTGTGTGTTGAGTTATTTTGAGGGGACAGCAAATTTACACTGTTATACAAGCTGTACACTCACTACTTTACATTGTAGCAAAGTGTAATTTATTCAGTCTTGTCACATGAAAAGATAAAATATTTACAAAAATGTGAGGGGTGTACTTTTGTGAGATAATGTGTATGTATGTATATATATATAGTATATATATATATATATATATATATATATATATATATATATATATATATATATATATACACTGTATATACTCTCTATATATATTTTTAGTATGCAAATTTGCAAACACAAGTAATTGAATCATCCCAGTACCTAATCTCTTATTAGATGGGTCAGTCCAAAGTATTAGTCCGACAAATTCTGTTTAAAGGAAAAAAACATAAATGTTTTATACAAATATATACTGTACATATACAAATATATATATATATATATATATACTTAAAAATCTATAAAATTAAACAGCTAAAACAGTCCCTAATGCCGTGTACACACGACCAGACTTTTCGACCGACTGAATTCCGTTGGACTTTTAGACGGACTTCCGTCGAATCAGACTTGTCTACAGCTGCCCTAGCTTCGGTTTTCGTCCGTCGGACTAGCATACAGACGAACTGATTTTTTAACCGGACTCGAGTGCGTCAGAAAGATTTGAAACGTGTTCTAAATCTAAAGTCCATCTGGTTTTCGACAGAAAAGGTCCGCTGAAGGTCCGATGAAGCCCACACATGGTCGAATTGTCCGACGGAACAAATCAGTTCGATCAAAAAGTCTGGTCGTGTGTTTCTTTAAATACTATATATATTTTTCTGTAAGACCTGTATATTAAGTTACCATCTGTATATTCAACTCTCTTGCTGTCAATCAGTGGATCTTGTTTCTTGGCCATATAGTCATTGACATGACTGTTTAATAACTTAAGTAGGGATGTCAGCAGTGAACCAGACTTGTATCTACCAATATAGCGGGATTTGTTGACATTTACTCCAGCCAGGTTCATAAAAAGTTACAGTATGTCTGTATGTTTGACATTTTCTACAGGGCAAACAAAATAAATGTTGGGTACATACAGTTGGTACATAAGGTATCTTAACGCAAATGTATCACTCTAGCAAGTTTCATGCATAGTCATAATCAAACCATTGCATTACAATGTAAATGTAAATAGTTGAGGTACAAAATACAGTATATATAGATGTGTGTGTGTGTGTGTGTGTGTATGTATATATATATATATATATATATATATATATATATATATATATATATATATATATATATATATATATATATATTATAAAATTTGTAAAAGGTTTGTTAGGCTTGACTTTATGGAAATTGAAAAGTAGCCCCTTTTTCCAGGTAGCATACTCAGAAAAATGGTTTACTAAATATTTGCTAATACAATTAAATGGGGGGTTGGATGCGCTATGGAAAGACTTGCATGAAAAACTGAACTAGAAAGCATATAGCCTATGCTCCCTATATGCATTTTAAGGATTAATTTTCCGATTTGACTAGGGTAACCTTTAAGTGGTTGATTTTTGTGCGAATTCGAGATCTAGTTCTCCTATTTATACATAACATTAGACTGGTTCTTATTATTTTCTCCTTGTGCATCCTAAGTGTGCCTCAGCAGAATGGAAAGCAGCAGCGGTATTTCATTGTAATACGCCTCACTGCCAGAGTTTGGCCTTCAGGCTTAAACCTACCAAGCTCTAAAACATATCTTTAATTATAGGGCATTAAAGGCGACTGAGAAGCTTTAATATGGCTGAGTACTTTCATGTTATTGCTGTTTTAATATACAATGTCATGCCTTACTGCCCCTGCAAACTCTTATCAGTATAATGACTCTGTGTGATTAATGTTGAGATATCTTTATCTTACTAATCTATACATACAAATAGATACATTATTACACGTGAGATATCACAATCAACTGTGACCAATTTATGTTTGTTTGCAGGTCTTGAAAGTTCTGCTTATCCAAGTAAATCAAATGAAAACATCATGATGCTGGTAGCCTTGAGTGAACTTCTCACTGATTTCTCTGTCTTCCTCTTCTGAAACCCTTAATTGGCCCTATTTAAGAAAAAAAGGAAATTAACTTTATCAGGGTCAACAGGGAACACAGTTAGCCTTACTATATACCATGTGACTCAGATCGGACAACCAAGCAAGGCAAGGTTACATTGTTTTGTAGAGCAATACCAAATATACTGTGTGTGTGTGTGCATATATATATATATATATATATATATATATATATATATATATATATATATATATATATATATATATATATATATATATATATATATATATATATATATATATATATATATATATATATATATATATATATATATATATATATATATATATATATATATATACAGTTGGGCTCATAAGTTTACATACCCTGGCAGAATTTATGATTTCTTTTTTCAGAGAATGACAACACACAAACTTTTCTTTCACTCATGGTTTCGCTGAAGCCATTTATTATCAATCAACTGTGTTTACTCTTTTTAAATCATAATGGCACCAGAAACTACCCAAATGACCCTGATCAAAAATGTACATACCCCAGTTCTTAATACCGTGTATTGCCCCTTTTAATATATTTTTTTTTTATATTTACCTTAATTTCCACCTAGGCTAGCTGGTCTAATGCAGCCTCTCCACAAAATGATAAGCTCTCTATAAAGTCATGCATGATATATATATATTTTTTTTGTTTCACAAAATAATGCATGATATAATATTGTTTGAGTAGTTTCTAATGACTCTGTTCTAGATGAGCACATTTGACATTTTATTTTCCTTTTAATCTGACATTTTTTTTTAGCAAGATGCCTGCCACATTTGGAGAGGTGCCCAATAAAACTTTTCTAAATGCAAGTGCAGGTCAATACTACTAGAAACAATTTAATAATCCCTGTAACTAAGTGAAAGAAAAGCTTCCCCAAAAACGAATGCAACTATATCTAGAAGGTTTTTTTCTTGGTGCATTCACTAATTGTCATAATAAAGTATCCATATTTAATAATGATTCTGCAGCCACTTACAGATTATAACAAATTATTACATTTTCATAATAGCCAATAGTAGCCTAGCATTGAAAAAATTCGGACAATTTCTAGGCTAGTGTCAAATACATTATGCATACCTTTTCAGGTGTCTTGTATAACACACAGAGCCATTTTAGGTGCCTAGTCTAAAATACGGAACCATACTCAATGGCAAATATAATATAAAGAGCCCTTTCAAGTGGTGAATTAAATCTGAAAAGCAATATCTCCTGCCAAGTGTAATGTAATATGCCCCATCTATTGTAGCATAGGAATCCTTATCTATTTGCTTAATGAAATGTGCAGCAATGCTTTTGAAAGCAAGTGCAATACATATTGCTATATGTTTTTGGGGGCTAAAAAAAACGTTGTGAAAAGCCATAGCAAAGTCCATAGTAAAGTTCTGTTAATGTGTTAAACTTTGTCTTGGATCTTTAAAGAAATATAGGGATCAGCTACAAGCTCTAAATGTATTCTCTCTGGAGAAGAGACGCTTGAGAGAAGATATGATAGCAATATACAAATACCTCAATGGTGACCCCAGCGTAGAAAGGAAAATTTTCAGTCTCAGGCAGTGTAAGAGGACATGGGGCCACACAATGAGATTGGAGGAGAAGCGATTTAACCTTAACGTGATTGTAAAGTCTTGTTTAACCGCTTCCCGACCGGCCACTGCATATATACGTCAGCAGAATGGCTCGGGCAGGCAGAATCACGTACCTGTACGTGATCGTGCATGTGCCTGCCCGTGGGTCGCGCGCGCGCCGCTAGCAGGGCGCTCGCGACCCGGTCGGGAGCTCCGTGACCCCGGCCGCGGGACCAGCGGACCCGATCGCCGCTGGTATCCCGCGATCGGGTTACGGAGCGGAAGAACGGGGAGAGGTCTATGTAAACAAACCTCTCCCCGCGCTTCCTACACTGACTGTCAGTGATCGGCGGTTCCCTGTCATCGGGAACGCCGATCAATGACGTCACACGTACAGCCACGCCCCCCTACTGTAAAAAAAACACACACACGTCACACTGACTCCTCCCCGCCCCCTAGTGGTTAACCCCCTAACTACAACTGTCATTTACATAGGAATCAGTGCTATTTAAATAGCACTGATTGCTGTATAAATGACAAATGTCCCAAAAATGTGTCAAAAATGTCCGATGTGTCCGCCAAAATGTCACAGTCACAATAAAAATCGCTGATCGCCGCCATTACTAATAAAAAAAAAATCTTAATAAAAATGCTATAAAACTATCCCCTATTTTGTAAACGCTATAACTTTTGCGCAAACTAATCAATAATCGCTAATTGCAATTTTTTTTACCAAAAATATGTAGAAGAATACGTATCGGCCTAAACAGAGGAAAAAAAATGTTTTTTTATATATTTTTTGGGGATATTTATTATAGCAAAAAGTAAAAAATATTGCATTTTTTTCAAAATTGTCGCTCTATTTTTGTTTATAGCGCAAAAAATAAAAACCGCAGGGGCGATCAAATACCACCAAAAGAAAGCTCTATTTGTGGGAAAAAAAGGACGCCAATTTTGTTTTGGAGCCACGTCGCATGACCGCGCAATTGTTAGTTAAAGCGACGCAGTGCCGAATTGCAAAAAGGGGCCTGGTCCTTTAGCTGCAAATTGGTCCGGGGCTGAAGTGGTTAAAAAATTTTTTTTTATAACAAGTATGTAAATATGTTATACTTACCTGCTCTGTGCAGTGGATTTGCAGGGCAGCCTGGATCCTCCTCATCTCGGGTCCCTCTTCGTTGCTCCTGGCCCCTCCCTCCTGTTGAGTGCCAAGCTGCAACTCCATGTGTCCATTCAGACACGGAACTGCGGTTCAACCCTGCCAACTCTCTCTCCTGATTGGCTAACTGGCTTTGATTGACAGCAACAGGAGCCAATGGAGCTGCTGTTGTGTCTCAGCCAATCAGGAGGGAGAGGGACGGCCAAGGGACTCATGGACATCGCTGGATAGAGATGGGGGCTCAGGTAAGTATTAGGGGGCTGAGGGGGCTGCTGCACACAGAAGGCTTTTTATCTTAATGCATATAATTCATTAACCATATCCCACCCGGCCCATAGCAGAATGATGGCCGGGAAGTGGTTCAGTAATCCGGACCTATGAGTGCCCATCAGTGCTGCTTATCAGTGCCGCCTATCAGTGCCTATCAGTGCTAGATATAAGTTCCACCTCATCAGTGCCAATCAGCACTGCCTCATCAGTGGCTGTCAGTGCAGCCTCATCAGTGCCCATTAGTGAAGCAGAAAACGTACTTATTTACAAAGTTTTGTAACAGAACCAAAGAAAACCTTTTTTTTGTAGCACAAAAAATAAAAACCCCAAAGGTGATCAAATACACCAAAAGAAAGCTCTATTTGTGGGGAAAAAAAAATTATAAAAATCTTGTTTGGGTATAGGGTCGCATGGCTGCGCAATTGTCAATTAAATATGTGAGAGTGCTGAAAGATGAAATTTGGCCTGGGCAGGAAGGTGTATAAGTGTCCTGTATTGAAGTGGTTACAATTAAAAACTTTCTGCCTTTACAACCCCTTTAACCACTTCAGCCCAACCTTTTTTGCGATATGGCACTGAGTCGCTTATACTGAGAATTGCGCGGTCGTGCAATGTTGTACCCAAAGAAAATTGACGTCCTTTTTTTCCCACAAATAGAACTTGCTTTTGGTGGTAGTTGATTACCTCTGCTGTTTTTATTTTTTGTGCTATAATCAAAAAAAGAGCGACAATTTTGAAAAAAAAGCAATATGTTTTACCTTTTGCTATAATAAATATCCCCCAAAAATATATAAGAAAATATTATTTCTTCCACAGTTTAGGCCAATATGTCTTCTAGATATTTTTGTTAAAAAAATCGCAATAAGCGTATATTGATTGGTTTGCGCAAAAGCGCGTTCCCTCAGCATGTTCTAACTGTAGGGGGGATGGGTTCACTAGAATATGACAGAGATCACTGCTCCCGATCACTGGGAGCAGTAGATCCCTGTCATGTTGCTAGGCAGAACAGGGAAATGCCTTGTTGGCATCTCCCCTTTCTGCCTCTCCATGCCACCGGCGGACATCGAGCCGCGGATGAAGCAGCGATGTACGGGTATGTTGTTTTGCGCACCCGGGCCACTTTGCTGGCGTATATCGATGCGAGTCGGTCGGCAAGTGGTTAAGCTGCGTAGAGGGTTTTTCATTGTCAGGGCAATTAGGGTGTGGAACTCTCTTCCACAATTGGTGGTGTCAGTGGGGAGTATGGATATATTTTAAAAGACTTTTGGATGTGCATCTTAGTGAACACAACATACAGGCATATGAGAAATTATTATCAACACTGACACATGTACACCTACACAGGTTGAACTGGATGAGCTATTGTCTTTTTTCAACCTCATCTACTATGTAACTATGACATCATAGGGCTCATTTATCATGTGCATGATAGTAACAACTCCATAATGAAGACATACAGTATATAAATATTGCTGAGTTTACTAACTGGCACTGGACATGCCAACACAATTTGTTCCATAGAAGAATGCTTGTAATATATATGTTATCATGACTGATCACAGAATTATTAATTGCAAACTTATTTATATTTTAATTTTAGCTCCTCTTTAAAGGGTAAATTTGCTAATTCCTGACATTTCATTTATTCTATATTATGGAGAGGGTAAGAAGTGTTTTGGGATCAAACAAAGGTGTGTTGGAGCACCCAAGACTTCCAGAGGGACAGGATCTGATTCAGGAATTATAACAGAAAGACCTTGCTTTTGGCATATTCAAGTCAGGTGTGCAACAATAAGAAGTAAATAACTGACTTCGCCACCTAAGTTATACAAAACCATAAGTTGATTTCTCCAGCATTAAATACAATATGAGTGGATGGACTCTTTATGGGCTATCTGTAAAATATCTGGACCTTTACAAAAATAGAATGTTTCTGTCAAAATGTACATTTTGGTCAAAACTCATTCCTCTATGGAACATACAAACATTATCTTTGCATAGCTTAGCAAATTGAACCTTTTTTTTTTTTTGTTCACTAGCTTATCACACACAGGTACCTGAAAGAAACCTGCAGGGTGATTCTTGGAGGAAGTGTTAAATCTTTATACTCTTCACTTCACGCTGTGCCTTACAGTGGCCTTCTAAATTCAAGTAGTCAGAAAGTAAAAAGTGGTAAAAAAAATCTTTGTTAGCCCTTTGAAAACAGCAAGTAAAACACAAAGCATTCTTAAAGCATAGTCAATCCTTAACTCTCTAAAAGAACTTTGTAAAGTTTCAGTTGTAGACTGCTCAGTAGAAACACAGTGCTGTAGGCTTCATTACAGCATAAGACGTCTTATGGGATGTCTTAAAATGTAAATCCATTTTTTTTTGTATAAGGAGCCCCCTGTATATGTTAGTTGGCACTACTGATGGCACAGAGCAACAATAAACTGGTTTTGAAAATTGGTTCAGTTTTTTTTTATGACACAGAAACATCAACACAAATGATACCATAAGCAACTAGGTTGCGTTATATTATTTAAGCCTTTTTTCCACAAATATGTATTTTGCTTAGGTGCTCATAGTGCATATAATGTTTCAACTCTAAAATAATATCCAAAAACTAAAAGCTGTATGCAAATCTTTCATTTAAGCTTTTTTCTATAACCCTAATCTATGCTGCAACCCTGAAATTAACCTTAATCCTAGCACTAAGAACCCTTTCACACTGGGGCAGTGAGGGCGGTAGAAGTAAAGCATTGGTAGTTTTAGCAGTGCTTTACTGCTGTTATAGCGGCACTTTGGCGCCTCTTTTCTTGCAGGAGCGGGGTGCTTTTAACCCCCTAGAAGGTGTTAAAAAGGGTTAAAAGCTCCCGTGTAGTGCCGCTGCCAGGCGCTTTGCAGGCGCTTTGGCAGCACTGCCCATACATTCCAATGGGCAGGGGCGGTGGAGGAGCAGTGTATACACCGCTCGCAAACCGACCCAAAGACGACTTTTTCGAACATCCTGCAAGTGCACCGTCCCAGTGTGAAAGCACTCAGGCTTTCACACTGGGACTACAGATAAAGCATTTTTCAGGCGCTTTACAGGCGCTATTTTTAGCGCTAAAGCACCTGAAAAATGCCCCAGCGTGAAAGGGGTCTAACTCTCAACATTACCTCTACCCCTAACTGTCAATGCAAACTCTAGTTCTTTCTGAAACCCTTACCTCTCATCCTAACCCTCAGACAATATTTTGTACCTTATCAGTGCCATAATCTTAAGATCAATATTTCTTTCCTTCTAAACATCTCTTGCACATTAACCTATTTATGCCAAAAAATGTGCCTACATAGGCCAAAAAATGTGCATTAAAAAAGCACTCTAAGAACCCTTCTAAATAACAGCTAGTTAACTGTGTTTATAACTGTGATTGTTGACTTTGCTATATTAACCGCTTCCCACCCGCCGGCTGTGAAATGACGGCTGGGCGGCGCGGCTCTTATCATATGACAAACTCCCAGAACGACTGCTCTTGCGCACCCGTGGGGGCATGCATCGCGGCGATCGGTGGTGCGGTGTGTCAGATACATCGCTACACTGATCTCAGTAAAGAGCCTCTGACGGGGATCTTTACCACGTGATCCGCCGTGTCCAATAGAAAACGCAGAGGTGATAAAATACCACCAAAAGAAAGCTCTATTTGTGGGAACAAAATTATAAAAATTCTGTTTGGGTACAGTGTAGCATGACCATGCAATTGTCATTTAAACAGCGACAGCGCTGAAAGCTGAAAATTGGCTTGGGCAGGAAGGGGGTGTAAGTGCCTGGTATTGAGGTGGTTAAAGGTAACCACTGCTCAATATGAAATATGTAAGGAATTGATTCCCCCCCCACCCAAAAAATACTAATGACAAAATCCACGTGAAACAGACCTTTTTTGTTGTCACTGTTACCTAACTTCTTAAAGGTAGCCATGTAATTACTGTTACCTCTGTGAAGGCAACATAGACTGTTTTTCAAGAGGATGCCTTGTGAATTCTGATGTAGTACTTGGTAATTTTATGGACACAGACATCAATATTTTTAGTACATAATCCATACAGTATGGATTACTTAGTGGAAATATCTTGTACTCTTTGAGAAAGGAAGTGAGGGAAATTGTGGTTGCCAGCGCTATAAACTTGTTGACGGAGGTTTGTTGAATGAAGACGCAGACTGTGTTCTAATACTGCTACTGAAAACAGACACAGAATGCTAAGAGCAGAGCAGACATGTTGCGCTGCCTTAAAGGGGAGAAGAGAATGCTGGACCTTAATGATTCATTTTTTTATTGATCTACTGTGTGCTTAGCAGACCAACCAGAGTTCAAATTAACTTGGCTTCAAAGGCTGCCCAAGATCAGCAGGGGGGATTTGTACATAGACATTTTTTATATTTTTTTATATGCATTTTAATTACCTGTTTACCTGGATGGACTAGGAAGAAAAAAAGAGAAAGATGTTTTGCGAATATTGTTGACAATTGGTTGAACGCTTGCTCGTATTTTTAACCATGCATCAACATGTGAGCTCTGTTATTTGGGGGGGGGGGGGGGTTGCTAAACTGTGAAAATGTAATATTTATATGTTATGTGTTATTTTAACACACAACAACAAAAAACATGTATTTACCTCTAAAGTGAAGGTAGGTCAGGTATGCGGTACATTGTGTGTGTATACAAAGGTTTATTCAATTTTGCTACTTATTGGCATTTCAAAGCTTTCAATGCTTATGATAGCACTGAAGTCCTTGAAAGAGTGTTCAAAGAATGCTAAAGTGGTTTCTATCATCTCATCATTTTTGCATGCTTTAAAGTGTTCCTAAACCCACAACAGTTAAATAAGTCTGTATATGCAGTAAAGCATGCTTGTTATACTCTCTGTGGAACCTAGGGGGTTTATCCGTCGTATTGTGTAAAAAGACTGTTTGATTTTTTTCTTTCATTTTCCCCTTCTTCCACTGTCCCCAATCCATCTCTTAATAAGGCAGAGCCTTTGGAATCACTCTGCACATGATCAGTTTTGTGTGTTTTTCTAGAGTTTTTTTTTTTTTTTTCTGGAAGGGTTCATGTGATTAACACAGTATATGGGTATGTTGAGCGCTGTAGAGGACAAACTGCAGGTAGGTAGCACAAGGCTACAGCAATACACTAGAAGGATAAAATCAAATAAGTAAAAAAAGGATAAACTGCAGGTAGGTAGCACAGGGCTATATGTAAAGAGGGGCTCATACTTTGCTATAAACAATATGAATGGTATACTGTATGTACATAAACTGGTAAGATAGGCAGCCAGCTATCACAGTAAGAAGCAGCTCTGTGGATATAGAGAGGTAAAAGCAAGCAGCGCCAATCTAAGTGCAGCATTAGATAAAAGGGATCACATTTAATAAAAAGATACACTCACAGAATAAAAGAAGTGCATTTTTTCATCAGCAGTATATAGCAGTCTTATGACTTCTACCAGTGTCTGGTTAAAGCTTATATGAGGAGTTTTCATTTTACTCTGTATGTCCCATGAGGCTGTATGACTCCTAACCCTCTATCTGGACAGTGCTGATTGGCCCTGTGCAAATCACAGAGAGGTAAAAGCAAGCAGCACCAATCTCAGTGCAGTATTAGATAAAAGAGACCATGTTTATTGAAAGATACACTCACAGAATAAAATAAATGTTAGGGCTTGTATAGATCAGCCATGCTGTGTAGAGTCCATCCAGGTTGGAAGGCTGCAGTCTGCAGCATCTCACATACCCAGCCACACTGGTATTATCTGTGGCTCCAGGGCAGTGAGTGGAAGGATGAGCCGAGTGTCACCAGGAAGGTGGAAGGCAGCAATGGGTGTGACCAAGATGGCCCTAATGTCCCGTACACACGATCAGAATTTCCGTCTGAAAAATCTTGGATGTTTTTTCCGATGGAAAAATAGAGAACCTGCTCTCTATCTTTTGCTGGCAGAAATTCTGCCAGCAAAAGTCCGATGGAGCATACACATGGTCGGAATATCCGACCAAAGGCTGACATCGTACTTTTGCCGGCGGAATTTCTGATCGTGTGCTGCACTTAGATTGGTGCTGCATGCTTTTACCTCTCTGATTAGCACAGGGCCAATCAGCACTGTCCAGACAGAGGGTCGGGGGGCAGTTAGAGTAGAATGACAACTCCTCCTACATGCTTTAACCAGACAGTGATAGAAGTTATAAGACTGCTATATAGTGCTGATGAGATAAGAGGGTATTTTGCAGTTCATATTTACTAAAACTATTGCATTTCCATGTTCTGTGCACTGTGGGAGACCAGATATAGTGAATGCAGGGTCCTGGGTTTAGTAACACTTTAACTATTGTTCTGTGAGCCTCAAGTGTTAATGCACCTTGAAAAGCCAGGGTCTATATTTTTTTATTGCATTTATGAACTAGTTAATGCTAGAAATCATATCTGACAGCTTGAAAACATGATGAATTGTCTAAAAATGCTTACTAAACACAAAGTAAAATAGTGGAAATAGGTGCTCACTGACAGCACTATGCAGCATTTGAGTGATTACAGTACTGCCCAAATAAATGTTTGTTTTCATCTTCCAGGCTTAAACAGCATGCATTCTCTTTAATTCTAATCAAGTATACAGGGGAATAAATAGTAAAAGACATTTATTCAGATCATATGAATGAAGCATATTCGAACTGGAGACTATAAATACAGTTTAGTACAAGATGTATTTAGCTTTTTTTCTGCAGTGTAAATGCTACAATCTATCAACAGTTTCTCCTTCGTGTGCCTTAAATGCTAACAAAGGTAAACAGCACTATAGCAGATACAAAAATGATTTCAGAACGTCTTTACAAGTCAACAACCTACTCAAGAAGTACGCATGGCTGAGATTGACAGCAAATGCAAATGGGGTCTGGGTGCTAAGGAAAAGTGCTGACAATGTTTGGCTTTGAAGATGTGAATGATCTATAGGTTTTTAGTTTGACTTAAAATGTGCAGTGTCTTGGAATTTCCCAACAACTGAAAGAACAGAGGGGGCCAATGCTTTACTGCAGACCACCGGAGTGATTACAAGCCTTCTATTCTATAATTCAATGGTGCCCTAAAAGTTCCAAGTCCTCAAGCGATTCTACTACAACCTGTTTACAGTTCCCAAAGTGAAAGGGGGCATTTGCCCCATACTAAATGACTACTTGCTTTGCTGCCACATAAATGATTCCTGCATTTTGTGGTTGGTACCCAACAAGTTTGTTGACCTTTTCTCTATTTGGTCTATCCACTGCACCTGCACTTGCTCTGTTTTGCTCTTGGGGAATTATTATAGTGGGATACATGTATGACCTCCTACAGAGGAAACTGTTGGCACAGACTCTGTCAATCAATGTCCAAAATACTGTTCAAACTCTGCAATGGCTCAGATGGTTTTTGAACCTGCAGAAGTTAGCTCTGGAACTGAATCCTCACTTGAAGTATCTAAGCCTTTCCCTGGAAAATTCTCTTTCCAGGGTCTTTCTTGCACAGGAAAAGCTCCAAACTTTCAACTCCCATGTTCATGCACTACAGTCCAGGAGCCAATCAACAGTTACATTTTTACATGGGGATTCTGGTGTTAATGATGGGTTTCAAGGCAGTTCCATAAAGCTAATTTCAGACCACATGATTGTAACTTCCCAGTTTGGCTGAGTGGAACCAATGCTCAATCTCTGAAACAGCACATGTGCCTGACCCCAAAACCAGGTTTGCCATTGCCTGGTGGATCATTAGTTGAGCCCTAAAGTAAGGGAAATCATTTTTCCCACTGGTCTAAACTAGCTCACATTGGATTCCAGCCTGTGGGGCTTCAGAGGAGTCCTGAACATTTTCTAAGTACAAGGAACTTGGTTGTCTGAGAAGGATCATCTCACAATCAACTTCTGGACTCAGAGCATCCCTTTAAAACTGAAATTCTTGACTGCTAGGTCACCCAACTAGGATTCAACTGTTCAACACAATGCCAGTTTCTTGCATTAGACATCAGTAAGGAACCAGTAGTCTCAATGCTCAAGAAGAAGCTGATCAATTTGTGGCTTAGGCTGAACTTCATATTCTAGTCTTGTCCATTGTGCAGATCCTAGCCATGAAAAATTGGCAGGTGGACCTCCTCAGTTGTCAATATCTGGACTTACCCTGAGGTATTTCAAGACCTCTGTCGCAGATGGATAAAACTAGACATGGAGCTCCTAGCTTACAGATTCAATAAGAAAACTGATTAACTTTTTCTCCAGGTCCAGGGATCCTTTAATCTTTGTAGTGGTTACTGAATCAGCTCAACTGATGTACAGCTTTTTTACTCTAAAACTCCTTTCCTGCCTGCTCTGCAGCATTGTAAGGGAAGGCAGTCAGGTCAATCCCATTGCACAGTACTGGCCTAGGCAAACGTACTACATGGACCTCATCAGACTCCTTGAAGAATCCCAGATTATCCAGATCTTCTGCCCTAAGGATCAATTTATCCTGCTTCTTGATCACTGGCTTTAATGACCTGACTGCTGAACCCCAAATCCTGAAGGATAGAGGCCTACCTGATTTGGTTGTGCTAGGAAATCAACGCTAGGAAAATCAACTTCTAACAAAGTCTACCCTCAGGAGGAAATATTTCTAATGGTGTGAAGCAGGGAAATTCCATCCCAAAAAGAACTCCTTGGAAGGAATACTCTTTTTCCCAGTCTGATCTGGATCAATATTTGGCCTTAAAGCGGATCTTCACCCAAAAGCGGAACTTCCATTTGTTTGCATCCTCCCCCTTCACTGCCACATTTGGCACTTTTTGGTCGAGAGGGGGGAGCAGGTACCTGCTTTTGACAGGTACCTGCTCCCACTTCTGGGTCAGACCGCCGCAGCGATCTGTGAGGATGTTCTGCCCCCTGCTCCTACCCCCCGTAGCCTTCTGGGACACACACAGGTCCCAGAAGGCTGCGGGATCATACACAAAGCGCGGCACCGCTCGTGTATGTGCAGTAGGAAACCACATGTGAAGCTGGAAGTTTTCACTGCTAGTTTTCCTTATCTAAGATGCCAACTCCTGCACCCGAAGCCGACTGAAGAATTGGATCAGGTGAGGACATCGCTAGATCCCTGGACAGGTAAGTGTCCTTATATTAAATGTCAGCAGCTACTATATTTGTAGGTGAGGACTTTTCATTTTTTGGGGGAAGCCTGGAGCTCCTCTTTAAGGACCATGAAGGGTCAAATCTCCACTTGTTTCTAACTCCATAGTGAAGGCCTTTCCACAAGTTATCACTCACTCTATTCCCTCGTATGTTCCCCAGGACACAGAGGGATCTCAACCTGTTTTTTTTGAGTTCTTCAGAAACCACCATTTTAACCTATCAGGAATATTCCTCTGTCTACTCCCACTCACAAGGTTGCCTTCCTCATTGCCACCACCTATGTATGTTTCTGAGTTGACAGCCCTTTTCTTTTCTTGTGCTGCACAGAGACAACGTTGCCTTGAAGCCTAAGGCATAATTTCTTCCCAGGATGGTTTCTTCCTTTTACTTTAACTAGGACATTGTTCTCCCATCCTTATGTCCTGCTCCACAAGATCCCAAAGAGATTTTTTTCCACTGTCTGTACGTAGTCAAGTTCTATCTCTCAACTATAGCATTCTTTGAAAAATCAGACTGTTTTGGGTCATCCCTGAAGGTCCATGTAGGGATTTGCTTGCTTATTGTTCCACTATGTTCAGGTGAATTTGGAATCTTGTTATTTAGGCCTAAAGACTTAACAACAAGGTTCCACATTTTTCTGCCAAAGTACACTCCACTAGATTAGTCAGTATTTCACAGGCTTTTTTAGCATCAGGAATCTATTTTTCAGATTTGCGAGGCTGCTACTCAGTCTTCTGTTTACATGTTCCTTCAGGTTTTACTAGGGGGATGTTCAAGTTGTCCTGTTATTGCTGTACCATACTCCTACTATTGCTGTACCACAAAACCAGAGCATGGTGGGAGCAAGAGAGGTTTTACTGGGCTGTCTCACAGCTTTGTTTGCCAGTGTCCAATCTCCTGACAGCAGCAGCATAACCCAATGTACAATAATTACTTTACTCTGTGTACCTTAATGTACCCCAAGGAAAGATTTTTTTGCACAGCTGCCAGAATACTGAAAGGTAAATTGTTTTTAGTAATTACAATACATTACTCTTTTGCCTCATGGAATATGCTTGTTACAGATTTATTTATTAAGAAAGTGCAAAGAGCAGTAACCCTTACCCACCAAACTGATTTTATGTTGTATTCATCTGGTTAGGGAGCATGATTGCTATTACTTCCTGCATGTTCCACTGTTCTTTGTTATTAGGTGACCTATTAATGCTTGCCATCTTGTAGATTATAGTACTACAAACTACAAGATGAAAAAAACCTTATGAACTATGTAAAATTTAGAACGATTCTTGTGAAGGTCCTAGGTTTTGGTGTGGGGAGTTATCACAGGCATATACTGAGTTTCTGAAAGAAACAAAGGCAGCTAATTATTTGTACATTAAAACTTTTTTTTATGAGTGCCAAAATCTATTTAAATACTATATTTAACCAGTAAAGTAATATAACAGACCAACATTTTTAAAACATTTATAAAAAAAAGACCTTTGTAACTTTCTTACAGTAAAAGTCACATAACGGATATTCTGTGCTGGCAAATCCTAAATGTTGTTGAGAGATGGAGTACATTGTGTTTTTTTTTTTTTTATCACAATGGGAAATTCCAAGTTTTTTAGTTTTCGATAGAATGGAGAAGCAATAGAACACCTGTCAGCTTGTTATTGTAGCGTGCCTTCATTAGGGATATTCACTCTGTCCTGTTACCTTTATCACCAAAAGGGAAAGAAAATTCCCAAATTTTGAGTTGTCACCTCAACAAGAATACAGAAAAAGTCTTCCAATGAGGACACCAGTTCTGGTGATCCCTTACTTTGGAAAGATTTCCTCTCACACCTGTTTTGGTTAATGTAAAAAAAAAATATTTGACAGGGACTTAAAGCCTTCCTTCTGCTATCCAAAATGAAAAAAAAGCCCTTATTTTTATTTAAATGTAATAAGTTTTATTTTGCACGGCTCTTTTTACCACCTATGTTCATATAATTGTTTCTGTATTATTCTAAATAGAGGGAACATTTTTTATTAAAGCAGATATCTTATTTATTTTTTTACTATATTGCTTGTTTGACCTTCTGCTTAATGATACACAGTGGGTCTCCAAGTTTTGAAATCAGGATATCGTATGACCTAAATGCTTAATTTATAAATATGGTGTTCACTGACACTTATACTTCTGAAGCATGTGAACTTGGAGTCTCATTTTGATGAAAATAAGCTTGGCTATGGTATGAAATATAGAAGAAAAGTAAGGATGCCACCAGAAAAAATCAGTTAGACATTTGCTCGAAGGGGATTACTGTGCTTTTAAAACACATTAGCCTTTCCACATATCCAGGGACACCAAGCAACTTTGTGGATATTTATTTTTATTATTATTAAACAGGATTTATATAGTGCCAACAGTTTGCGCAGGGCTTTACAATATGAAGGGAGATAGTACAATAACATTACAGGTCAATACAGAAGGAATTTACTTATGGAGCTTACAAACTAAAGGGAGAGGGAGGAGGTACAGAAAGGTAATGGCTACGGAAGATGATCTGATGAACTTGGCCAACGTACAGTTTTAGGTGGAGGTGGGATAGGATTCCCTAAATAAATTTGTTTTTAAGGATCACATAAAGGCAGAGAAGTCCTGGAGGTGAGCATGGGAGAAGGTAACAAGGGAGCTAGAAAGCAAGATGTCTTGGGAGGAGCAGAGTGGGCAATGTGGTCGATATCTGCTGATGAGGTTGGTGATGTAGCTGAGGCAGGGTTGTGGATGGCTTTGTATGTTGTGATTAGTATTTTGAATTTTATACATTGAGCTAGTGAAAACCAGTAAATGGGTTGGCAGAGAAGGGCAGCATCCATGGATTGGTTAGTAAGATGTATAAGTCTAGCATCAGCATTCATAATAGACTGAATGGGGAATAGCCTGTGGCCTAAAGGTAGGCCAGTGAGGAAGGAGTTGCAGTAGTCCAGGTGGGAGATAATACCCAGGGAATGAATACATTTTTTTGTGGTGTCCTCAGTTAAAAAGGGGATATAGCCAGCGATTGGATATAGGACCCAAGGGAGAGGTCAGAGTCTATGATTATACCTAGCACCCTGGCATGTGTGAAGGGAGCAATAGTTGTGCTATTGATCTCAATGGTGAAGTCATGAGGAGTGGTATCAGGGAGGAGAAAATATTAGGATATATATAGCCAAATATTAACATAATATAGCCTAGAAGAATATAACCTTTTTTTTTTACTTTTCTTTTTGTCATTGCCAGGCTGTTACCCAATTCCCAGGCTAGTACGAACATTGCTTTGTTTTTTTTTCAGCTTGTCTGCAGTCTGCACTGTATAGTGTGTAGAGCATCATGTCCATAGATTAGAACTGAGAACATTCAATAGGGCATCCACAGCTGAAACCTGCATGATTAAATTCCTTAAAGCTGAACTCTAGGCAGATACAAATTATTGCAGCTCTGTAATCATGAATACATCAATAAACAGTGTAAGTACCTGCATTTGCCTAGTATCAGCAGTCCCTGTAAGGCAGGGCTGGAGTGCGAGAGGAAGAATCAGTACAAGGTGCCAGTGAGTTCATGTGCTGACAAGAAGCATGTTGCTAGGAAGAGAAAGCAGAGTGACAGAGAGATGAGCTCATCACTGTGATTCTACTCCTTTCACTGTCCAGTCACAGGATGTGGCAGGTCCAGGATAACCTGGGCTCAAAGAAAGTGGATTGAATGCTGCTGGCTATTAGACTGAAGATATGGCAAATTCAATGTAAATAGGATTGTGAATCTAGCATACTGAAACTAAAGATTTCAGCAAAAGCTGTTTTTTTTTATTTTATATTTAAATGGACTATTCATTTTTAGCTTGTTATTTTTGGCTGTAGTTCTGCTTTCAGCAAGGAGCTATAAATGTTTATTTTGGTATTGCCTTGTCAGCATACATCACTAAAGAAACAAATCACAAGCTACTGGAAATAGATAGTCTCTGCATAGGTTTAACTAAGTACGTCCCGTGTGATTCCAGATCATTTTTGATAGCAGAATGCACATTTAGTAGAAATTTGGTCATTAAGAAACTTCTGTCTTGGCTTATGATGACAGCTCTCTAAGCCAAAAGAAAGGCAAGTATAAGAGGTTTTATTTGAAATATAATTGTTTTTTCTGGACATATTAAAAGAGTTAATATGTTTTAATAGTACACTAAACCTTTACATTTCCAAGTTACACTAGAAAATGACTGCTGGAAACAGGTTGATATAAGTAACCATAAAACAAATACTAAAAAAATTGAAATTATCAAGGGAGGCTGTACCGTCTTCACTGCTACCTTGAGAATTCAGTACCTTAGTACAGAACTTGTATTTTCGTTATCTTTTTAACAAATGATAACGAACGTGCAGAATCCGAAAACCGAAAGATCCGACATAAACAAATGCTTTATTTTCATTTTCGTTGTGACAACAGTTCGATATAGATAGGAGATTCGACATGATGCTGACAATAGTGATCAGTGTCCATTGAACCTGTGGTCGAATGTGCCTAACCTTAGCTCTATTAGTCCAAGATTATTGTACATAGAGAGAAAAGATTCGACATGGAGAGAAAAGATTCAACATTATAGAGACAATAGCAAAAAAGGTTGAATGTGCCTAACCTAACTCTATTAGTCCAAAATTATTCGACATAGAGGGAAAAGATTTGACATGAAGATTTGACGAAGCAGTCGCCGCGAGCGGACATTTATGGTCAAATGCTCTGCCCATAGACTATAGAAGAATTCTAATGTTGGTTGACTAGTAATATAACTAGTGTCATACAACTGTCATACAACAATTAGAATTCTACTATAGCTTGTAGGCAGAACATTCAACCGGAAATGTACGATTGCGGCGTCTTACAGTTTAGCAATCTTCTTATTCGACAGACACCATAAGCCTTCAATAACAGATTCGACAGATTCGACCTTAATTATTTCGGATTTTCGGACGAATGCATTTTTTAACAAAACAAAATAAATAAAAATGAGTTTCGGAAGTAACTAAATAAATGTATTTTTCGGACGAAAACAAAGTTCAAAAATAAAATATTTCAGTGTGCACATGTCTAGTAACCATAGTCAGGGAAAGGGAGTATTTGTCCAGGTTTAAGATTGTGGTGAATAAGTCTAAGAGCAGTGGGGCTCAACTCTATTCATTAATGCTCCCTAATGCCCCATACACACGATCGGATTTTCCGACAACAAATGTTGGATGTGAGCTTGTTGGCAGAAAGTCCGACCGTGTGTATGCTCCATCGAACATTTGTTGTCAGACTTTCCGCCAACAAATGTTAGATAGCAGGTTCTCAAATTTTCTGCTAACAAATGTTTGTTGTCAGACTTTCCGATCGTGTGTACACAAGTCCGTCGGACAAAAGTCCACACATGCTCGGAATCAAGTACGACCCGGAGATATAACTAGTGTTCGTAATGGAGATATCACATATGTCTTGTACATCACTACTTTCTTAATTGTTGGCCGACATTTGTGTGACCGTGTGTATGCAAGACAAGTTGGAGCCAACATCCTTCAAACAAAATTCCACAGTTTTGTTGTCGGAAAGTCTAATCGCATGTAAGGGGCATTAGAGTCTATTCAGGCTTTAAACTTTAAAACTTAAAACATTGTACACACTATGTACTGGCCAATGTAAATGCACAGTAGTGCATCACAAATACACATGCTGCACTGGGCATGCTTATTTTTTTGGTGTGTTGGCATATCAATCATAATAAATAGGCTGCTTTAGTAAAATGCATTTTAATGCAATGGTGTAAAGGCCACCGTAAGGGCAAATAAACAAAGAATTGTGTAGGATTGTCCCTTTGGTATATCGTTTTTCATAAGCATGAAGGAGATTGTACAGAAATTGTACATTTAGATTGTAATGCATGGCCAGCTTTAGAATGATGTCAATTTACCAGCAACAAAATTGCTAATAAAAAGTGTTGTGAAAGTGTTCCCTAGGATGCTGTCTGGTTGAGCAAGTTGCCACTATCTTGCCAACTTGAACTTTGCTGAATGGCATTTGAAAGCAAGTGGACGCCTCGCTTATCCAGCCAGCGAGGGAGAACCTGTTCAGACGGGTGCATATTTCTCTGCCCTGCCGTGGCCTGCATAACAATTGTGTTGCTTGTGAGCTGTTACCTGTGATGGGATCACAAGTGTTACATGAGCCCATAGGTGCTGGTTTGGTTTTTTTAGTTGTTATCACAGACTTGAAGATAAAAAGATAATGCTTCTGTTTCATACAGGCTGTGAATTAATGCATACATGCCCCCATCTATATTTTTCAGACAGCACTTCTGTATAATAAAGGGGTGCAGCAACCATTCATATCTTTGGTGGTCCAGCGTATGCTACATTAGCATTATACACCTAACTATCATTTCAAATGAAGTGTAGCACAAGCGATAATATCAGCAGTCGCCAAGAATCTGACATTAAAATTAGGCAGGCTATTCAGTGGATATTGGGGCAGGCCACAGCGCTGTGCATGCAAGCATGACAATCTGACATTCCTTAATGTGCATTCCTATTCACCACATGACATAATGCACAACTGCAATATAGTATCCACTATGAAGAGTAACTAAAGTAGAGAAGGGTTAGAATCTCTGTCTTTTATATTGTCATCTTGAGTTGTTACTGCAACAAGAATAGAGGGATTTTTTTTTTTTTTTAAAGGCTATTGTTGCAGTGACAACTGTCTAATAGAGCTTTCCCTTACTTTGGAGAGATACCTCACATGTGTGGTTTGAACACTGTTTACATTTGCGGTCACGACTTACATATGCATTTGCTTCTGCACATGAGCACGGAGGGATGAGGCGCTTTCATTTTTAATTTTTTTCATATTTATTTGATATTATATCACTTTTATTGCTATCAGAAGTAATGCAAATATCCCTTGTGACAGTAATAGTGTCCGATCTGTCCGCCATAATGTCACAGTCACGATAAAAATTGCTGATCACCGCCATTACCAGTAAAAAAATGTTTTTTTATAATATATTTTTGGGGGCAATTTATTATAGCAAAAAGTAAAAAAGAATGCGTTTTTTTCAAAATTGACACTATTTTTTTGTTTATAGCGCAAAAAATAAAAACCACAGAGGTGATCAAATACCACCAAAAGAAAGCTCTATTTGTGGGTAAAAAAGGACGTAAATTTTGTTTGGAAGCCACATTGCACGACCGCGCAATTGTCAGTTAAAGCGACGCAGTGCTGAATCGCAAAAAGTGCTCTGGTCTTTGGCCAGCCAAATGGTCCGGGGCTTAAGTGGGTAGTCTTTCTCTAGTCTGATCTTGCCACTGCCAGGCTTCGGATTCTATGTATGAAGTTTTTTTCACTGCATTTGGTGGAACACCCTTTTACTTTTTCCTAGAAATTTTAGCAGCTCCCCAGGGATAAAGATTATCTGTTAGTGGACCTTAAATAATAATATAATAAATAATGAGCAGATGTATCCTTTGTCATCAAAGTGTGAGATCTCCCCATGCATGACTGGCCTTGAAGACATAATAAAAATAAATTAGGTCACATTTATGTAATGCTTATTTCTATTTTTGTAATGCACTAAAATGTAATTAGTGTAATTGTAAATGTTAACAATCTCCCCTCAGTTAAATACCACTAAAAACAAGCGACATCAGGATGGATATAGTTGACATGTGGACAGTAAGATTGCTGTCAAATTTAGTATTACTGCATATCTTTCTATAGCATGCATAAAAAACATAAGCCCATAGCCCAAGACAACCCTCTTATCCATTTTAATCATAGTCACTTGTGATAGATGGACCACAAGTCCGACCCGCTAGCATTGCTGTAACATATGATTAGGTAGTCAACAGTGTCAATATGTTTCTTATACGGTATAATCTTTTTGCCTGTGTGAAAAAGAATTAGGACAGAGAGCCCTCTGTGACAGTAAGGGGAAGGGGGGGATGAAAGAGCCCTTTCATGATTTATCCATTGTTGTGTCGCTCCTTTTCCATATATCACTTGTACAATAAAAATGTCTTCAACATGAAAGTCAGTGAAAAATTCTCATTAGGGTGAACTTTCCACCGTGGCATGGCTTTCTTTATGCAAAAGAATATTGGCGTTTAGAGAGCTGTATGCAGTATAGCGTTTTAAACAGCAAACATGCAATCCTTAAAACATATCTAAACACAACGAAAAAGGATAAGTTAACCTTTGGAACATGTTACATGTTCTACCCATATTTGGAATAGAACATGTTTTATTATCCAGCTCTTGCCCCTCTCCCCAGATCCCCCCACCCCCTTCCCCGGTGTGACAACGGGCGGGGGTTCTGCTCCCTGCACCCATTGTAAGTTTTTAAAAATAATGCAGCTGCGCAGGGCTCTGCCCACACTGCCGTGTGAAATAAACTACAAGCCACTGCGGCAGATGGACTTGCAGTTTGAATGAACTGTGGGCACCCTGATCATCACGCCCGTAGTTCCTTCAAACTGCCTACAGCTCTGCAATGACCACTCATACAGAGGTACGGGCAACAGAAGGTAGGTAGGCAGTATGTGTAGGGACCTGAAATTGCAACTGCGATCAGCAATACTTTGCAGGCTTCTGTTTTAAAAAAAAAAAATGCTGAATTTTTTACCTGCAAAAATCTGTGCATTTTTTATTTTTTATGTTAAGGTGAAATTATCGTTTAACCACTTGCTTACTGGAATGAAAATTGCACGGTCATGCTACAGTTTACCCAAATTACATTTTTATCATTTTTTTCACAGAGCTTTCTTTTGGTGGTATTTAATTGCTGCTGGGTTTTTTATTTTTTGCTAATTAAAACAAAAAGACTAGCTAGCTCTGCATGGGTAGGCCTGACACTGTTCAGGCAAGCCTCAATGAACTGCCTTTTGCGGGCAGGGACCTCAGGCCCCTGTGGTGTAGAAATAGTTCAGGTGCTAGCTATCCTCCATTCAGCTACCACTCCCAGATAACTCTCTTCAAGTCCTGCCACCCAGCCTCGCTGCAATGACCTTTTCCCACTGCCCTTCCCACAGTCCTCACTCCTGGTTCTGCACCCATCTCAAACTGCAATCTCCCAGTTCTCTCAGTCGTGCCTCCCCAGTCCTTCCGACTGTGCTTACTCACCAGCCCTCCTGGCTGTGACCAGTAGTCCTCCCTGGAGACTCTCAGAAGTGTTCTCTCCCAAGATATCCCCGGCAGCCCCACCTCTCTTCCCCTCCTCTCCTTCTAGCACTTAGAAGGAAGAGGGAGGTGACAGTGAAGTGATGCGGCATGTGAGTCACCAGCTGCTACCCTGAGCCACTCCCAGCTCAGAATGAAAACAAACAGGCCTAGCAACCAGCTAGGCCTGCCTAAATTTACCCACTCTGCCAACAAAAAATCCTCACTCTAGCACCTACACTATTACAATGGGGATATTATAAAATTAAAGTGTATGCCGTGACCCTATATTTCCTTTAGTCCTCTTCTAGGTGCCTATACACCTTTTTATTTTTCTTAAACCTTTAAAAGATGTTTAAAATAATTTACATGATTCTGATTTCTTTTTATATATAGAAAAAATACCTGAAAATATGATATAGCCTCTTTAATGTTTTTCATTCAGCTAAGTGGCGCACTCTCATGCAGTTTTCTTGCAGCAGTGCCTATGACATTGTTGCTGCAATATAATTAGGTAGAAAAAAGATCACATGATGTGATTTTTTTTCTCTGCTGCTCTACAAGGCAACTAAATATCAATTTGAGATGTCCCTGGGACAGCTGGTTCTATGACAGAATGTTTAATTATGTTTCTATCTCGCCAGGAGAATATCCACAGACTGGTAATCAATAATGTCAAACGGGAATACTGTTTGCTTCAGGGCATCTCTGCCAACATGATTTTCTGGGTGATTTTCCCCCTTTTTCTCCTATTCACTTGAAATTGGAATCTTCTATATACAATCATTTACAAAATCAACAATATAGGAAAGTAATGACTTGGCTACTATACATATTCTAGTCCTATGCAATGTTCTCTAGAAAGGGCTTTTTTTTTTCATGTGAGCTAGAAGATTAATGGTGCAGACTGTTGATATATGTGGCAGCTGTGCTGACAGAACACAACCTGGCTGTTTTCTCGACTTCATTATATTTATATTTGTGTGGAATGATCATAAATGTATTATATTACCTTGTCTGGTAATGAAGTAATAAAGTTAATACATGTGAAATTTAGAGCATTGTGGTAAGCAAAGGTGCAATATAATATAAAGGTGGGCACTGCTATTGAAACATAATAATGTTCATCCTAAAGCTACAGTTTTGGCACCCACGTTACCCCCATCCTAGACATGAAACATCAATATGTTTGGCCACCTGAGCGCACTCATCCATCACTCTACATCTGGTGACTCACAACTTACACCTCCGAAACTCATGGTCACCCACACCATCTATTCACTACCCAACAGCTGATGAATATGCTCAACCTAAACCACTGCCTGCCCACTAACAATCACACACAACTCCTCCAGACTCACAAATACATGTCAATCAATGGTACTAATGGAGTAATAAAATTATTACCTGTGAAGATTATAACATTGCAGTAAATAAAGGTATAATATAATATAAAGGTGCACACTAGACATAAAAGGTCCTATGCGCCGCATATCACTGCAAAACCCTTTGTATATGTGAAATGACAGTCTCAGCCTGGGCTCCAGTCAAGCCATGGCCCCAATGCACTTCACTGCACCCCCTGGAGCCCAGGAGCCCAGGATGAGACTGTTTCACATTTCACATATCCCCAGGGTCTTGCAGTGATGTTCAGCACATAGAACCTTTTTTTGTCTGTTGTATCATTGAAGCTGGGGTGAGCCCTGTCCTTGCCAGCACTTCCAACAGTGTACTACAGGAGAGGACCCGGCTAGAGCCTTGAGCGGCACCCCCTATTTGTTGTCTGGTCAAATAGCACTGCTATTGGGATGATGTAATGTTCATCCCAAAGCTACAGTTTTGGCATCCACATTCCCTCCACCCCAAATATGAAGACTTCAATCCCCCCTGGACTTTTGGCCACCTGAACCCACTCAACTATCTTTCTTTGTCTGATGACTCACAACCTCTACCCCCCAAAATTATGGTCACCCACACCATCAATTCATTACCCAATGGCTGGTGAACACCCTCAAACTGAATCACTGCATGCTCACCAACAAACACACACAACTCCTTCAGACTTACTCAATGGTGCTAATGTAGTAATACATTAAAACCTGTGAAGATTTTAACACTGCAGTAAAGAAAGGTACATTATAATATAAAGGTGCACACTGCTATTGGGATGAAGTAATGTTCATCCCAAAGCTAAGGTTTTGGCACCCACATTCCCTGCACATGAAGCCATCAATTCCCTCTGAACGTTTGCTTACCTGAACCCACTTATCCATCAATCTATGTCTGATGACTCACAACCTGTACCCCCCAAATCATGGTCACCCACACCTTGTACTCACTACTCAACAGATGATAAACACATTCAACTTGAACCACCTTCTGTCCACACATCAGGTACACATGCCTCCTCCAGAGAATCAATGATCTGTGGTCGTGGTCATTAGCAGGCAAATTGATATTGTAGTTGTGTATGAGGTGATGTGCCTGGACTATGTTTATAGCTACCCAGAGGGAGTGCTCTTAGCAATGTACAAAACAGTATCAGTCAATCAATCAGATATTGACTTTATCCTGTGGTCACTACAATATCATTTCTGGGGACAACAGTGCCACTTTTATTTCCCCAAACTATATAAATACTATGGGGTTTCTAAAGCATTGACTTATACCTGTAGAAAATGCTTGCTGAATGTCAGATTCTATATTTTAAAATATTTATTTCCATACTTCACCACAATTCACTAAAATTATTTTTTACTAGCCCCACATGCAAATATGCATTCTCATCTACTCATTCAAATCCTTTTTGCCTAATTGCCATTGTATTAGTGACATGCACATGCTGCCCTTATGTATTTAACATATTTCATTATTGTTTTCTTTTTTTTGTACATAGTATGATGACAGAGCTTTACCTCTTTTGCACAGGTATCATAACTAGTCTGTGCTACTGCAATTAAATGAAATCTACGGCTCTTGATACTCATTCGCACTGCTGGCATGAGTAAACAAAAAGGTTAAAGATCAGATGTAACACACACAAAAACACCATTAATCATATTTTAATTAAATATTTGGCATCTGGAATTTTTAGGCTAATTGCCATATTAAATACTTCAGTTTAACCACCACACAAAGTTTTTTTTCTTTTTTTACATGGTGCAGCTTTTCTACTGTGCATCCTACTGCCAAGTGCCAATAGATAAAATACTTGAACATTCCATGCTCCTATTTTTTGTTTTTAACACCCTACCCAATAACAGCTGTATAAATATCCTAACAGGATAGTAAAACTAAATTTCACACAAATACAGAGCTTACACAAATCAGTGAAATAAATAATTACATAAAGCCCCTCTCCATAAATAATATCAAAAAAATAATCAAGAACAGTAATATGAAATCATGTGAATAAATACATAAATTAGAATTTCATACAGTTTTATATACTGAAAACCATATAATATTTACAACAATATACTGTTAAAAGTCCATAAACCACATTACTGGCCATTTAATACATGAAGTGAAAAAAGGTGAAAATGTCCACTCTCAGTAGTATAAAAGTTCTAGTTCTCCACATGTGCACATCGGTGACGCCGTATCAATCATCAGTTTTATTTGACCTCTTTTTAAAAAGGTCAAAAAGTGCTTCTTACAGATGGCACTAAGGGGAGAGGCTCATAGAGCAACAATGTATCTCTATTAAAACATGAGAGCAAAAAGAAAATAATACTCACAAGAAAAAGTGCTCAGCCCAGCACTTGCTCAGCCCAGCGTGCTTCATCACACTGGACAATATCAGGAGTGTCCAGTCTGGTCCTGATGATGTCCTTCCTTTAGCTCCTCTCAATCAGTCTGCTCCCGATGAAACATGTTGGGCAGGGCATAATTATGTGGCATTACTACATACATGTGAGTGGTCGCACTGAGTTTATTTGCAGTGGTTTGGCGCTTAATGCAAATTGTATGCTGCCATTTTTGAGTGCTGAGTTAGGCACTTGCCTTGTAAGTACAATTTGTTTTTACTCTGTTTTATAAAACATATATTGTTGTTTTATTATCTTCTTTTCTCTGTGCTTTTTTAAATGGGACCATGAGGAAAAATGTAATCTTGAGGCTAGTCATACACAAGTAATTATTATTTTTTGGTTCAACCAGCAGGTTTAACAATAGAACATTACTTGATTCCCTTATCTGAATGTGGTTGGGGGATCCCTCTTCCTGAGCCATTCCCAACATCAGAGATTTCCCTGCTGTCAGAATACACCGATCAGCACTGGCAGCTATAGATGGCAGGACTGATCGAGAGAAAATTTTCCAACAGGCTGGTTGTACACAAATCTATTGATAGATCAACTTGTGTGCAACCAGCCTGCCAATATGGATCAAAATGTGATAGGGTCCCTGCTGAACTGGACAAGTTTAGTTCATGTATGGCGGGCTTAAATGTAGGCAAATAAAAAAAAAAAAAAACATCAGTAGAAATGGATGTCTGTTACCTTGAATAAAAAAGTGCCCCTTTGTGCTGTTAGCTACTGTCTTAATTTGAATAATCCTTCCTTGGCCCCTTTTCCAATTACTGCTGCAGGGGCTAAAACAGCTGTTTGATCTGTCATAGGCACACATCCAAAGTGCCCATTATGTCTGCCCTTTCCTCCTCCTACCTCCATTCATAAAAGCCATACTATAGCTTTCATCAATGATTAGCTATCTATTAATGGAGGATTCTTTTATTCACCCACCTGTCCTCCATTCATAGATTGCTTTGCATTGATGGAAGCTATATTACAGCTTCTATGAATGGAGGGGGGTGCAGAAAGGACGGGTATAGTTGAAACTCTTGCCAAATGCCTTTGACAGGTCAGTGGCTGTATTAACCCCTGCAGAACTGGACAATTAGGAAAAACAGTGAGAAAAGGACTTAAAGGTGTCAGGCATGACTGCAAGGAAGACACAAACATGATATAAAGTTCAACAAGTTTTATTTAACACAGCAAATTTGTTAAAACCTCATATGACAGTAATAACAAAGTACCCAAACAGCAAGTCACACTTAAATTACTAATATCCCTGAAAGTAGTGCTATACCTGCTAGGCCAACATTAGAAGTACTCTATGTACACAGATATACATAAATTCATGCAGTGTTAAACAATATAT
Source organism: Lithobates sylvaticus (assembly GCA_028564925.1). Classification (NCBI taxonomy): domain Eukaryota; kingdom Metazoa; phylum Chordata; class Amphibia; order Anura; family Ranidae; genus Lithobates; species Lithobates sylvaticus. The sequence continues at coordinate 319,910,960 of CM053027.1, forward strand.
GCACAAATAAATGGTCAAAACTCAGGAAAATGGTTGTTGGTCTCAACGGATTTCACTGTTTTGTTGCTTTGACAGTGGACCCTAATTAGTCAGGGAATGAAACACAATATCCACTAAATATAAACCATATTTGTGTTTTTAAAGTTTAATAATGACATACTTACAAATCTCATAACCATAGGTACATGTTATATAGTGCTACACCTAAAAGAGGAAGGGGGGATATCCAGTCAGTCCCAAATGGAGAAGACTGCACACAACAGGGCACAAACAGCAATTGGGATTCCCCTCTGGATGGCTTTGTATCCTAATAATTACTATTCCCAAATCCCTATCAAAGTAATGGGAAAATAGAGTCAAAAATATTTGAAGACTGAGGGGATAATAAGAGGGGTATAGGACAGTAAGGGGGCATATAAAAGAAACATGTAATTTACTCTGATTTATTAAAGCGAATAAACCCATATTCCTAAGGTGGAAAGAAGGAGGAAACAGAAGACACATAATAGACTTCCTCTTGAAAGGGAAAAAGCTATATAGGATATACTGTAAAAACAAAAAATAAAAGGGAAATATATAGAAACAATATAGTACAAAATACAACGTAGAATGGACACCATAATAGTCCAATCCAATCCACCAAGCCAAACAAAAAGGCATGATGGAAAAAGGAAAGTTTCTTCCAGATAAGAGAGGAAAAAAGGAGGCAAGAAAAAAAGAGGGGGGGGGGGGGGGGTCTAAAATACTGACTGTAAGGTGGTTATAAATTAAGTGCGCTAGCCTGTCCAATCATGTACTGCCCTGATAACATTCTGAGACGTTAAGTACCCCCTGTTTGATCCTCTTATATAGGTCTCCAAAAGATGGCCGCCAAAGAATGGAAGATTTCAAATAACATGGCAGCCAACAGCACAAGGAGCACCTCTGATTGAAGCACCATCCCTTGTGCTGAAAAAAAATAAAGTAAATTAGCTTTTCCCGGTCTATCAGACATTGTTAATAACTTTTTGACCTTCTTTAATAAGAAGTCAAATAAATGATTCAAAGTCACGGGGGTGCATGTGTGGAGGTTGTGAAGCACTGGCACTTTTATACCCCTGAGAGTGAAGATTTGCAAATTTTTACACTTTTTGTATTAACGCGGTTGTATACCCCACTTGTACATTTTTACCTACAGGTAAGCCTCTAATAAAAGACTTACCTGTAGGTAAAATTAATATCTCCTAAACCTGTACGGTTTAGGAGATATTCACCTTGCATGCAGCCGCTGATGTCAGGGGCGGATGCTGCTGGACCTTGCCGGAAAGAGGACTCCCGTGCGCATGCGTGGAAGTAATGTCATCGTGGCTCTGGCCACTCACAGCGCCAGAGCCGCAAACCCAGAAGAAATGCAGAGGGAACATGTCAGCTCCCTAAGCGGTCACCAGTAGGCGGTGCGGGCGCTTCGTTCTAAGGTAAGTATTCCATAATGAGCTAGTATGCCACTAGCTCATTATGCCTTTGCCTTGCAGGTTTTTTTTTTCTTCAGAGTATACAACTGCTTTAAATGGACACTAATAGAACTTTTAACTGCAGTTTATTGATCTATGTTTCTTTTTTATTTATATGAAATTGTATTATATTCTAATGTATTTATTTATTCATATAATTCCCTATTATGGTTCTTGATTATTTTCTTCTAACCTGTATACAATGATCGAAAAAGTGTAAATATATAGATGACTGCAGAAAATATTGGGAAAACTATACAATCTCTTACTTACAGTATATACAGTGACCAATAGAGTCGTGATTAACTTCTTGACATTGCGCATATAAAGTAGAAACACTGGTGCATGACTAATCTTTCTCCACTACTCTGCCATCAGGGTGATTTAAATTTCCTTTAGCTCCTCTCAGTATTCCTCTTGCATTTCCAGTATACCATTTATTTTGCCCTGCTAATAGAAAATGAAGCTTTCCTCTCTGCTGCCCAGAGAAGTTACGCTGTGAAATGCTCCAGCTCTTTTATTACACTTATGATTTTGGACCTGCGATTACGTTGCAACAATTTTCTGAACATTTCCAGAGACCTTTCCCCTGTTCCTATTTGATGTCTCAGTGGAGGGAGATGAATAATACTGATATGCAAACAGCGCACTGGGACTTTTATAAGCTGTTTTAAGACTTGCTGCCTTTGGAAAGAGAGAAGAAGAGTCACAATTCTGTAATTTATTAAGTTGGTTATCCCACCTAACTTATTCCTTCTTTTATTGAGCCAGCGTCCCATCTCCAGTGGTAGAATAACTCTTTTATTCTACTTCCTTCTCATCTTATGCTTAAAGCTGCTTTATTCACCTTGAGCAGCCCTTACACAAAGAAAGATTTCAGCTATACAGAATTCTAAATTAAATCTGACCCCCAGGCAAACAGCTAAATACACAGTTGAAATACGTATATGTTAGCTGCAAAGTCATATTTTTTTATTGAGTTCTGAAGTTTACACAGCTCTACAAGGCAGCACAGCCAAGCTGCAGACCTGACTTTTCTCCACTGTAGTTATCCAACACAGCTTGGTCACTTTCCCAGCCCCCATCTTGTGATTAGACTTCAAAGGAGTAGCAGAAGACTTATGGCTCATCAGTCATCTTTATCCTCCTTTCGACATGTTCTCTGTCAGTAAATCTAATTGGCCCATGTGTTTCCCTGTCTCTCCCAGTCTAAATTATGCTTTAGAGCAGGGGGGATACCAAGCCAAATTCAAATACTTAAAAGAGAAGTATGGCCAAAGTTCTCTCATTTCATTTAGTAAATCTCTTTGCCTTCCAAATCAGGCAAAGAGTACTAAATGAAATGTTTTTTTTTTTTTTTTTTTTTACTTACCTTGTAATTGAAGACTTCCGGTCTTCTCCCTCTGCGGCGGCGGGCAGGGTCTTGCGTCGATCGTCGTCACGCCGCACTGTCTCCTGGGATCTGGTGTCATTGATCCCAGGAGTCAGTGCGGGCATCTTCCGAAATCTCGCGAGATTTCGGCCACATCTTCCGAAATCTCCCGAGATTTCGGCCGCATCTGCCGAAATCTCGTGAGATCTCGGCAGATGAGCCGTTACTGCGCACGCGCGAGTAACGGCAGTGCATGCTGGGCCATCTAAAGTTCCTGTGGGTGTTTCACATGCCCACAGGCAAGATGGCCCCCAGCACTAAAGAAGAAGACGAGGAACTTCATCGGATGAAAACCGGCGGCGATCGAGATGGAAGATGGAACAGGTGAGTCCCCTAATAAAGGTAAGCACACTTTATATTACATCCTAAAAAAAAAATTTTTTTTTCAGAGTGCAGAACCGCTTTAACAATAATGTCAGTATCCACCCAAGTTCCTTACAGGCAGCTGGCCTGAACCAGCTGCTCCCTCCCCATCTCCAGCCTGGCACTCCAGTGAGCACTGGAGGGGCAAAGCAGAGAGCAGTCATGTGATCTCTCAGTTCTGGGGCTTAGAACCAGCAGGCTTGCAGCATTGCATTGATGCTAAAGCAGATAGGTAAGTACATATGTATATATTTTTTATAAATCCTGCTTATTTAAGCTTGCTAAAGAAGTAAAAATCATTCATCAGTGCAATTTATCTTGCTGTCATTGAGTCAAGTAATTTTGTTTAAAAGCCCTTAAAATTTCACCCAGACCTGATTTGAATGGAATCCCAGACATGTTAAACAGATTTGTAGTGTGCCAAGCTATGGCCAAGAGTGAGTTCTGTGTGATTATTATGTCATTGTGATTGTTTGGGCTACATTTAGCTGTACATCGTGTGGAAGAGGCAACCATTAGTACACTTAAGGAGGATCTTCAGTCTAAAAAACAAAGATAATTAAAAGTCAGCAGCTTTAAAATACTGTTTTAAATAAAGGACACTTACCTGTCCATGGATCCAGCACCATCCTCATCGGGGCCGGTTCATCATCAGTGTTTGGATCCCAGGTGCCAGCATGTTTACTAGGGGAAGCCAGTTGTGACTCCTTGCAGCTTCACAGCCAGCTTCCCATTGCACATGCGTGAGTCTCGCTGTCCTTTATGAATGGTCCTGCAGCCTCTTGGGACTTGTGACCTATCCTAGAAGGTTGTAGGCTATATTACAGGGTGACTTACATTTTTATACTTCTGATGGGTCGGTCAGGAAAGGTAGCCTTGCACAGAACCCACCTTTGGCAATGGCCTAGAACTTGTAGTCGCAGTTATGGAATGGCTGATTAGATTCTGGTGAACCCTACTCCAGGAAAAGGGAAAGTATTTCAGGAGGTTGAACGTCATGTCTATAACAACAGCCACAAAGGTAACGGGTGCAGGAAAAAGTAAAGTTTTTCAGGAGTTTGAACGTCATGTTTATAACAACAGCCATAAAGGTAACGGGTGCAGGAAAAAGGAAAGTATTTCAGGAGTTTGAATGTCATGTTTATAACAACAGCCACAAAGGTAACGGGTGCAGGAAAAAGGAAAGTATTTCAGGAGTTTGAACGATCTGTAAGACAGAACGGGTGCATAGTAGACTTTCATTATTCTGGATTGTTATGAAGTATGACTCATCAATCATGCCTGTGCTCCACTGAAGAACAGGTTTAAAATATTACATAAACTGGGAAATGTTTTAATCATTTTTATTTTTTAATTAATCCTTATTAATCTACATGGTTATACAAAGCTCAATGGTCCAGAATGTGTCGGAAATTAATTCAGATTTATTGTTGTCATAGCAGCTCTTTAAAAATATGATTCTCCTCCACAGTAAGGAATGACTTCACTTTGGTTTGCTTAGCTGTTTAGATGAAAATTATGCTCTCTCTAATATCTATGCATCTTCACTGAAATGTCTACCCTTTCATAATATAAAACTTAACACAGCTTCAGCATTTTTATTCTTTGGTACAGCTTTATATAAAAAAAGGCTTATTATTCCCATACAGTGCAAGCTTAGAGAATGAAAAAAGCATCATTCAAGGGATTTGTTTCCACCACCTCATTTCCACTCCAGCTTGGAAATGCGCTCTCTCCATCCCCAGGCTACTCTTCCTTTTTTTTTTTTTTACAACGCTCTCAACGTGAGAAGGTAGATACTGGCACAAGGCTGACCTGTATCTCTCTGCATGCTCTTTTTCAGCTCACACAATGCATTTGTTATACGAGATGTTTGATCAGCCAGTTTGACCAACATGCTTCCGAAGAACTGAGAGGTACTGGCTTCCTTTAAAGCAGGAGCCTGCCTGGCTGCAGATAATACAGTCTTTAAATAACAACAGCTCAGAAGACGCTTTGGAGGATTCAGAATCATGGCTTTAAATGGCTACAAAGCTTTACGATTTTACCTCTCAAGTACAATCCATGTTAGAAGCATAGCTGCTTACTTTTTTCAAGACTGAAATTGTGTAAAAAAAATAAAAAAAAGGAGAGCTAAAAAAGCTGATGATACTCCCTGCAAGCTAGCTAGTTTAAATAGCTAGTTTAAAGCCCCAATTCACTTTTTTAATATTTTGTGTCTGTACTGCTTTTACTATTTAGTAATTAGTCTTTACTATTCCTGTTTTGTTTGTTGTGTACATTCATCATTTGCTAACTTTTATTTCATGGACCCCGCCTTCTTTACTGCTCATTTCTGTGTTCTGGCCCCTCCTTCTTTTTTAAAATGCTGTTGATTGACGGCAGGAATCTCCTTTCCATGCATTTGGTTTAACTTCATTAGAACCCTTTCACACTGGGGCCGCGGCCGTGTTAGCACTAAAGCGCCGCTCCTTTTAGCAGCGCCTTTCGGCTGCTAGCAGGGCGCTTTAAACCCAAAAGAAGGGGTTAAAAACTCCCATGTAGCGGAGCTTCGGAAGCGCTTTTCAGGTGCTTTGGAAGCGCTGCCCAATCAATGCAATGGACAGGAGCGTTTTGGGAGCACTTGTATACAGCGCTCCGAAACCACCCCCAAAGATGCTGCTTGCAGGACTTTTCCAAACATCCCGCCTGGGTGCGAAAGCACCCATTACAGTGGTGTGAAAAAGTGTTTGCCCCCTTCCTCATTTCCTGTTCCTTTGCATGTTTGTCACACTTAAGTGTTTCGGAACATCAAACCAATTTAAACAATAGTCAAGGACAACACAAGTAAACACAAAATGCAATTTGTAAATGAAGGTGTTTATTATTAAAGGTGAAAAAAAATCCAAACCATCATGGCCCTGTGTGAAAAAGTGATTGCCCCCCTTGTTAAAACATACTATAACTGTGGTTGTCCACACCTGAGTTCAATTTCTCTAGCCACACCCAGGCCTGATTATTGCCACACCTGTTCACAATCAAGGCATCACTTAAATAGGAGCTGCTTGACACAGTAAGGTCCACCAGAAGATCCTTAAAAGCTACACATCATGCCGAGACCCAAAGAAATTCAGGAACAATTGAGAAAGAAAGTAATTGAGATCTATAAGTCTGGAAAGGGTTATAAAGCCATTTCCAAAGCTTTGGGAATCCAGCGAACCACAGTGAGAGCCATTATCCACAAATGGCGAAGACATGGAACAGTGGTGAACCTTCCCAGGAGTGGCCGGCCGCCCAAAATTACCCCAAGAGCGCAGCGACGACTCATCCAAGAGGTCACAAAAGACCCCACAACAACGTCCAAGGAACTGCAGGCCTCACTTGCCTCAGTTAAGGTCAGCGTTCATGCCTCCACCATCAGGAAAAGACTGGGCAAAAATGGCCTGCATGGCAGAGTTCCAAGGAGAAAACCACTGCTGAGCAAAAAGAACATCAAAGCTCGTCTCAATTTCTCCACAACACATCTTCATGATCCCCAAGACTTTTGGGACAAAATTCTGTGGACCGATGAGACAAAAGTGGAACTCTTTGGAAGGTGTGTGTCCAAGTATATCTGGCGTAGAAGGAACACTGCATTTCAGAAAAAGAACATTATACCAACAGTAAAATATGGTGGTGGTAGTGTGATGGTCTGGGGCTGTTTTGCTGCTTCAGGACCTGGAAGACTTGCCGTGATAAAAGGAACTATGAATTCTGCTGTCTACCAAGAGATCCTGAAGGAGAATGTCCGACCATCTGTTCGTGTACTCAAGCTGAAACGAACTTGGGTTCTGCAGCAGGACAATGATCCTAAACACACCAGCAAGTCCACCACCGAATGGCTGAAGAAAAACAAAATGAAGACTTTGGAGTGGCCTAGCCAAAGTCCAGACCTGAATCCTATTGAGATGTTGTGGTATGACCTTAAAAAGGCCGTTCATGCTCGAAAACCCTCTAATGTAACTGAATTAGGACAATTCTGCAAAGATGAGTGGGCCAAAATTCCTCCAGGACGCTGTAAAAGCCTCATTGCACGTTATCGCAAACGCTTGGTTGCAGTTGTTGCTGCTAAGGGTGGCCCAACCAGTTATTAGGTTTAGGGGGCAATCACTTTTTCACACAGGGCCATGATGGTTTGGATTTTTTTTCACCTTAAATAATAAACACCTTCATTTACAAATTGCATTTTGTGTTTACTTGTGTTGTCCTTGACTATTGTTTAAATTGGTTTGATGTTCCGAAACACTTAAGTGTGACAAACATGCAAAGGAACAGGAAATGAGGAAGGGGGCAAACGCTTTTTCACACCACTGTATAATGAATGGGGGGGCATTTTTCAGGTGCTTTACAGTCGCTATGTCTAGCGATAAAATGCCTGAAAACTGCCTCAGTGAGAAAGGGGTCTTAGTCTGAACATTGCCAGCTACCAAGAAGAAGCATAATAGGATTAGGAAGTCCTCCCAAGCCCTTGTGTTTGCCTTCTAATACAATATTTAAGGTGTATTTATATCAATTTACTAGTTTTAAAGTAAGGAAGTGTTGAAACCTGCTAGTTTATTTTTTGCTGTCTGTGTTCTATGGAGGAGATGTCCCTTCACTTCCTGTACAGTAAACACAATAGGAAGTGAAAGACAATCTCTCCAAAGAGACATACAGTATATTCTTTCTTGCTATTGTACTGTAACAAATATCCCCACTGGAAAAATGTCCTTCTTTACCTGTCCTGGTGATAAGTCAATATTTTTGGGGATTTTCCTTCCCTTTTAGAAGATGCCTCTTAACAAAAGAGACACAGACAACAATACAAACCTGGAAGGGGCTCTAATCCTTTTCTTCTTTTTCTACCTCTACTTTAAAGCTATTATTAAAATGATAATACATTCTTACATAAGCCCACTGAAGTGAGTAGTCGCAGGTGATACATAGTAAATAAATACATTTTCCTATCTAAGCTGTACCTGATTATCTACAGCAGAGGTCTTCAAACTATGGCCTTCCAGTTGTTCAGGAACTACAATTCCCATCATGCCTAGTCATGTCTGTGAATGTCAGAGTTTTACAATGCCTCATGGGATGTGTAGTTCCACAACAGCTGGAGGGCCATAGTTTGAAGATCCCTGATCTACAGCCTTCTTCCCTCTACAGTCTTTCAAATTAAACAGATAAGATGGTATTTCTGAGCTTCCAAGAGGCAGGGGGAAGGGATCTGACATCACACACTGCACAGCTCAGAGCACAGTGCTGAGTGTAATCTGATATCTGAGTGGAGGGAATGGACACACCTCATCTACACAGTCTCACTGGGAAGCATGCACACCTGAGACTGTCAATCACCCGTTGTGTGTTGGGGGGGGGGGGGCATCTCCTAGGATTGTCTGGTGTCTGAAAAAACTGCAAGTACACACTATTTTCATTTCAGAAGTTTACAACCACTTTAAGAATAAAAATCCTTTCTAGGACAATTATACAATTATATTGCAGTGATTCGAGCAAGCTTAATTTCAGACTCACACCTACTCTGTAATGCATACATTCTGAATCACTTTCTCCTTCGAGAGTTCTTAGTAGGAGAGTCTGCATGTCATAAAATTACCAATACCTGTTATGTAACTACAGAAAAAAGCAGAAAAAGCAGTGATCCTCGTGAGCAGAAAATTACATTTCTGGGAACACTCTGTACATAAACTGTATACAGAATGCCTACAATTGCTATGGACACAAAGAATTTAAGTTTCTGCAGTTTTAGAAAAATCATAGCTGGCTGAAGTTTGAAATCTAAAGGTCATTTTAAATAGCATTTAATTATAAATGGTTTGTTGAGCAGTTGTTTATGATTCTTGTTAAGGTTTCAAGTCCCATCTTGCATCATTGTTTAGAACAATGTTTAGTACGTCTGTATTTTCATGCATTTTTGTGCATTTTTAAAAAAGCTTTTTTCATTCGATTTTCATGCGCTTTGCCTGATTTTTTCCTGTGCTACCACTGATGGGGTCAAAAACGTCCACAATAGTGATCCTCTTTTCATGCAATGATCAACACTTTGGTCAACACACATAGTATCACATCTTGCTACATAATTCACATGTTAAAGAGAGAAATTGTTGGTATGCTGGTGAACCAGTTTGTTCCGAATGCCAAGACAGAGGTCTTTCTTGATAAACATTTTTATTAGACAGAAAAGGCAAGGGAAATATATCAGAAACACAAATAAAAGTATATAAACACAACATAACCAACATATCTTTGCAGCTTATATGCAACAAGGATACTCTGATGATACTGCTTTTATTTGCTAAAATGTTACTCTAGTGTAGAATTATTCTTTTGGGCAATAGGTAAATACGACACAGGGATGTTTTAAGCCTTTTGGAACGACTTACATACTACATTGTGCATAAACAGCTTGAAGTTGCTTAGCGGTAGTGAAATTGGTGCCTTTTAAGGCATCATCTGATATGTCAAAAACAGCTGTTTACTGCTGTGCTGGGATTTTTAAGTGGCTTCTTCTGTTTTCAGATCTCATTATGTATTTAGTAGCCAAAGTTACTAATGATTCTTTCAATAGTCTTTAGTACTGTTTAGGGGAACAAGACCGATAGTTGCCACCTGTGTGCGTGTTAATAAACATATTTAAAAAAAAATGTGGTATTTGGAAGTTTATAATAAGAGCTAAAGCTTGCCATGGCTAAACAATTGCAGCTGCGTTTTTAAAAAAGGGACATAAAACATCAAAAGTGCTGTTATAAGTGAGAGATAATTCTTGATTTCCTAAAGTGTTACTAAACCCACAACAGAAAAATCAGCATTATCTGCATTGTTTAATAAGGCTGTTTGATTCTGTATGCACAGATGCGCCTCTTCTTCCACTGACTCCAAAACATGTTTGGATAAGATAGAGCCTTTGGAGTCAGGCTGCACATGCTCAGTTTGGTTTAAAGTTTTTGGGAATGTGCATGTGATCAGCACAGGGCCAATAAGCACTGTCCAGACAGAGGGTCAAAGGTCCTGCATCCTGATAGGACAGCCAGTGCGCTATGAAAACCCCTCCTACAAGCTTTAACCAGGCACCAATAGAAGTCACAGGACCGCTACATACTGCTAATGAGTAAAGGTATTTAGCAGTTTATATTTACTAAAATAATTGCATTTCGATGTTCTGTGTATTGTGGGAGACCAGATATAGTGAATGCAGGGTCATGGGTTTAGTAATACTTTAAGGCTAGGATCACACTTGAGCAACAGCTTCTTCAAGCATTTTTGATGTGTTTTTAAATTTTTAGACACATTTTCAGATGCGTTTTTTTTTGGGGGGCCAATAGAAACAGGCTACTAGGAGGAGGAGACTCAAGGAACACATATTACTTGAGTTTTTTTCAGGCACTCTCCTTAAAGTATATGGGTCCAAAAAGAATGATGCTGCCCCAAAAAAGCACCTGTATCTCTTGTATCTTGGTGTGACCAGGTGCAGCACATTGCTCAAATGTGAACAGGCCTAAAGCAAAGCAAACCTCAGGCTTACTTGTACTGCTGAAATACCTGGGCACTGTTACATACAGAGGTTAGTTTTAAGGGTTGTGTTTAAGGCACCCTTCCATAATCAGTCTGATTTACGAATTGTTAAGGATTTTTACTGTACCCCATACAGGAGTGATCTCCTTTAAACCACGCCCTATTTTTTTTGAACCACTCCATCATATATGTAACGTAATACATTACGTTACATCTGTAGCAGGAATAGGAACCAAGGCAGATAGTATAACATCAACAAATTTGCCCTCATACTGCTGAGAAGGATGTGGAGAATTATCATGCCCCATAGCCTGGGAAATCAGTAGGGACTGCAAACAGGTGGTCCACCCTAGTGAGATGGGTGCATACACAAAAAACTGTGGTATCTGTCCCTCTCTGATAACCAGAAGCATTGTGGCAAAAATGGGAGGATGTCTCCACAAGTCCAACTGAAGTAGGTAGTTAGTTGTGACTGCAACTGCTATGACACTTTTTTCAATATAACTGAACTCAATGAAAACATATACAACCTGATATAAATGTATTAATAAAAATTGTCGTACTGGAATTTTTTTAAACTTTGGAACATTACATTAATTCAAATACTTAAATAACCCTCCTATTATTACATGTCTCATTGGAATATGCTACATTTTGTCCACATCTTCACAGGGGATGGTTACTCAAATACTTAAACCTATTGGCCCAACCAAAACATTTTGTTTAGTTTTGGATTGAGTGGGAAAGAGAGAATACTAGATTTTTACTGTGGTATGTTAACCATTGATGAGAGTTCCACTGACTTCTTCAGGACAGGAAGTGATAATTCTTTTTTGTAGCGAGACTCAAACAAAACAGTAAAATGGAGAAAGGTTAGACCTTCAGTCAGGATGTTATTACTGGAAGTTAGGTGAAATATCTGCAATGTGCAATGTGGTCACAGAGAGCTAAAAATGTGGTCTATTTACTCTGGTCAAATCTATCTAAAGCAAAAAATAAAATAAAATAAAATAAAATAGAAACATGGAGGCTTTCTTTATTTCTCCTTTTAAAAAAATTATTTTCTTGTGTGCCATTCTGACCCTCTTGCTTGCATCCTTTGAGCTACTGACTTTTCTAATGCTTTCCAAAACTGCTTGCTTCTTCTGAGTCTGTTGCTTAGTTTTTAAAGTCAGTGGGTCAAAGTAATAGCCAGGCAAGTAGCATTTTTGGAGATGTTCAGCTATGGCAGCCACCTTATTTTCTTGTGACAAGTTTTGTCAAGTTTTTATTGCTGTCTGAGCCCATACTAGGTATATGTGCCCTCTCTAATTATTTTTGTGAGCACGGTCACTAAGACAAATTGATTGAAAATCAAAGATGTTGCAGTCGTCAGCAGAAAAAGAGACAACTCTAATGCCCTGTACACGCGGTCAGATTTTCCGACGGAAAATGTCCTATCGGACCATGTTGTCGGAAATTCCCACTGTGTGTGGGCTCCATCTGACTTTTTCCGTCGGAATTTGCCGACGGAAAAAGTTTGAGATCCTGCTCTCAAATTTTCCGACAACAAAGTCTACCTCACTTTGGAGAGATTTCCTATAACTTCTGGCTTTCTCTAGAAGGCTACTTTCACTCTGAGGCGCTTTACAGGCGCTATAGAGCTAAAACTAGCGCCTCTCCTGTCACTCCAGTGCACTGACAGGATGCTAACAAAAGTGGGCAGCGCTGGCAAAGCGCCGCTGCAGCAGTGCTGGCAAAGCGCCGCTGCAGCAGTGCTGGCAAAGCGCCGCTGCAGCAGCGCTTTAAAATCTTTGTAAAAAAAACAAAAAAAAAACAAATGACTCACAATAAATCATGGATTTGCTTGTTATCTACAGCTATCCTTGTAACATTATTCAGCTGTGATACCTACAAACAGTAGTCCCTACAAGAGATGAATCATGTATGATCTTTTAGTGCTGCAGTCATGAATGATTTATCACAGATATGTTGTACTGTGTAGTCCCCTAATCTCCATTGTTGGTTCCCATAAGATACGACTCTTACGGTAATACTACTAGCTGATCGGTGATTGATTTGGGGCAGTTTATGCTTTCACAATACGATTCTGAAAACCACATATGTAACTGTGCCCTTTTACTGAAAATAAAACAAGAAGCAAATGAGCCGTAAGAGCAATATTTCTTTTTAATTTTCTAAGCTAGACTTGGTAACTTTACAGAATGAGCAAAATAATACAATGAACAAGTACAGAGAATTTAATGGCCTTTAGAATGCATTGAGAAGTGTGCAAGCTTTGAAATTGTTAGAAAGATACATGGTCACCAACATGAACAGAAGAGACAATAGGACTGCCAGTACAAATTGCACATAAAATCAATAATAATTTATCAGTGCTGCAATTGCTGTTTTTTATTTTCTTTAACAAAAAAAGTGAGAAATTGCAAGTCAAACTGTTTAAATGTCTTTTTCTGTAGTTTGAGATGTTTCATTTTTACCGATATAATAGAATGGTATCATTATATGTAAACATGGGAAGCAAAATGAGACATGATACAATATTCATAGTTTGTCAGTTTGTCAGTGGACATTTTGATGTTTCATTCCAGAACAATTTGGGATTCTTACATTGTTTAAATGCAAAATGTAACAGCACAAATTACCGTAATGGCATTGTCACAGACATGAAAGTTTCAGATTTTTTTTTTCGGAAATATGATGTGTATTCGTCACAAGTCTGGTTGAGGCTGAACTGATGGAAGGGCTTTCCCTTACACCTCCTGTCCTGTTTTTCCTGAAGATGGGGACAGGCTATAACGGGGCATGAAGTGGCACGAGTGCCTGGTTGGAGATCCTGGACAAAAAGGTACTTGCAGCAGGTGGCAAGCAGCAGGCTGACTGGTGGACTGGCAGATGCAGATACATGGCAGAAAGTGCAGGACAGCAGGCAGACTAGTGGACTGGCAGGTGTGAGTAAACGGCAGCAGGTGCAGAACAGCAGGCAGCAATCAAGCTGGTGAGCAGGCGGATGCAGGATCTCCGATGGTCAGGCAGAAGTCGGTAGCAGCCAAGCAGCAGAGGTACAGATTCAGATCCAGAGCAGTGTCAGGGCTAGGCCAGGGTTGGTATCAGGCGAGCAGAGAAGGCACCAGAAAGGTATGCAAAAGGCAGAGTCAGGTCACAAGCTGGGTCAGCAACAAGCCATCAGGAATGAGCAGAGTCAAACAGTCCTGGTAAACACAGGAACAAACACAGGATCAGGTCACAGGCAGTAGAAGCTGATGACAACTCATCAATCCTCTCGTCTCAGGAGCCACTTTAAATGGGCAAGTGAACACCAAGTATTCACGCACCCTCATGCTAATGCGCATGCGACCAGGCACTAGCGCAAGATGACACATCCAGTTGTCACTCGAGAGTTATTATGAGCACACGTGCGAGTTACGGAATCTATAGCTGTCACTCAAGCATTATAATGAGCATGTGCACATCTTCGCATATGTCTTCGTGCATTTCCCTGACAGTATGTTTCTGTAGGACACCACACATCAGCAAGAGTATTAATGTAAAAAAATATAAAATATTGGTCTATCTGTGTGGATTGCTTTCTCTGATTGCAGAAACACCCTTATGCATGATGTAAGGAGCCTACAGAAAAAGACAAAGTAAGCTTTTAAAAAGTGGTGGTCAGCTTTCTTAAAATAGGGGGCCTCAAGTGTGGTTTATTACATTACCAAATGGCCACATATATTATTTAGTAAATGTAATGCTGCAGAAAGCTGTCAGAGATGTGAAACAGAATATGATCAAAGACTACAGGCATGCCACCAAGGATTGTCAGAGACTGCAAACATGCGTGAGGGGATGGTAAGAGACTACAAACATGTTATAGCAGTTGTTGGAGACAGGGGACATGTTTCAGTAGACAGTCATAGACTGGAGACATGTTACATGAACCTGATAGGGATCACTGCTATAATAGCCACCCTAAACATCAATGCCTTTACAGCCCACTTAAAATTACTTGTGCCCCATTTGATATTTCTCTTAGCAAGATTTGTTAAAAAATAAATCAGCTTTTATGTTTATAATGAATTTTAATTCCACTTTCAGGCAAACCATGAACCTCTTACCATCCCCACCCCCACCCCCACTGAATGCGCTCTCTGTTTTTTTTTTTTTTCCTTACCTTGTAAAGAAAAGTATACTTACCTAAGTCCTCTAGCTGAATCTCTCGCTGGTGCTATTTCTGAATGCAGAGGCTGCTAATCCACCCATTGCAGATGTGGCCAAACTGAGCAGATCCCACCAATCTCCTCACTCTTACATCAGTCCTCTTCTCTGCCACTGGACAGCCATCAGTACCTGAAGAAGTAATATCAGGGTATAGGTAAGTAAAAAGGGCATTTACCGTATGTATTGGCGTATAACACACACTTTTTTCCCCTTAATATCAGGGTAAAATTGTGGGTGCGTGTTGTACACTGATCCCTGCTGTCTCTGAGAGAAGACCGAGCACCACTGAATTACATAGAGCCGCGATCTTCTGTGTACCCGGCGCTCCGTCACTCACAGCCATGTCTCCTGGCCCCGCATTGAACCACTGTTCTGTCTATCATATGAGCAGGGCCAGGAGGCGTGGCTGTGAGCGACAGAGCGCTGGGTACACAGGAGATTGCGGCTCTGTGTAATTCAGCGGTGCTCGCTCCTTCTCTTCCCTCAAAGACAGCAGGGATAATCCAACACTGGCGAGGATGCAATGATGGGAAAGGTGAGGCTGCAGATGGGCACTGAACAGGCTGCATTGTTGGTCAATTTATAGGCTGCAGATGGGCACCGAAAAGGCTGCATTGTTGGTTAATTTAATGGATGCAGATGGGCACTGAGCAGGGTGCATTGATGGGCAATTTAGAGGCTGCAGATGGGCACTGAGCAGGGTGCATTGTTGGTCAATTTAATGGCTGCAGATGGGCACTGAGCAGAGTGCATTGATTGGCAATTTAGAGGCTGCAGATGGGCACTGAGCAGTCTTCATTGATGAGCTGTGACCCTAATTTAGCTTCAAAGTTCTTTATTTAAAATGTACGTTTTTTTCCTTAAACTTCCCTCCTAAAATTGGGGTGCGTGTTATACGCCTGTGCGTGTTATACACTGATACATATGGTATATTTAAGAAATGAAGGGAGGCAAAAAATTGATTTTACAACTCAGATAAAGTTCCATATTTACACCCTTGCATACGTGTTTATGCACAATGCTCCTTCTTTTTAGAATCAATTGCAAATGCAGTGCTAAGTTTGCTGAGAACCAACATCCATCAGAAGTCCAAAGAAACAACTGACATTGCAGAACCTTGTATAATTAAGAGAGTCATTAAACATCATTGCGTCACTCTATATTCCCATTGCTTCTGGTTACAAACACAAGCTCTCTGATGTCAATGGTGGAAAGCTTGCTGGCAGCAGCGTAGTTAATTTTCATGGCCATTAACACAAGCCAATGAAGTAACGAAGCAATTCTTCTAGTGACCTTTTAGTGCAACATTTGTGCGCATAATATCTGGCAAGCTCCATATTGTGTGCACTCATTGTATTGATGTGCTTATTAAAAACAGCTTAATTAGTAACTGGCTGGGCGTACAAGATGATGTTAAAGCTGTCCAGGGTAATGTGATATGGAAAAAACGATATTACATTCAATAGTTTTGCAGCTTCTTCTACTGATCACAGTCCAAGTATCAACAAGGGACTTATAGAGAATGTTCTCAAGAGTTACATACTGCTGTGTGTATATTAACTGAAAAAAACATTTCATGAAGACAAGACTGCACCAGAATTTATGTAACACATAGCAGATATCTTTTATGCAGCTTTACAATAGAGAAAGACTAATTTGCTATAACAAATGATAAGTCCACTTTGATCAATACTTGTTTTACAAATGTGTCCCGGTATATGTTTAAAATGGAGTCTGTCAATGTGGAATAACTGTCACAGCCAAGGCTAATTTTTTAGGTGTTGAGACTGCTAATTTTTCTGAAACAGTGAGAGTTTTGAGACACAGTAGTCATACACAGCATGGTGACCTGCATGCTCTATTAAGCACCTCTTCTTGGTGTTGTCCAAGAGTAGTCCCTAATGCTGGATGGGAGCTCTAGACATAACTGAAGAAAGCTATTCTGGCAGAATATATTTATTGGGAAATTATATTTTCATTAACAGGGAGCTTGGAGAGTCAAGCATAGTCTATAATACTTACTTTAAATTATCTTAGCTCATTTTGATACAGATTCATCAAGCTTTAGGTAGCACTTAAGGCTGATCTTCAGTCAAAAATCTGTATCTGTGTATATATATTGTGGCAGAGCGAAGCTCTGTCCCTTTGAAATTGGAGGTAAAGGAGATCCAGAGTTTGCATATCTGCAGACTATAGAATTTAAATGGAGAAAACTGCTCTGTCAGTTTTCTCCAGGTTTTGCTAGTCCTGGATGGGATCTCCAACTGTGTCCAGGTCTTGAGGATGGCAAACAAGGTGTGTGCCCAGCTGCACACAGACCATATAATGAGGGGCTAATGAGTGGAGGATGGTGGAGTGTGAGCAGCTTGCTGCTGCTGTATGAAGACAGACCTGTGGAGGGGTCATCCCTGAGTTAAACACCCCCATGTTACAATATATATATATATATATATATATATATATATATATATATATATATATATATCTTCGCTCAGGAGATGCGTGGGGATACCAATAATCCTGCACTATGCACTTTCCCTGAGACCACATTTTCTGAAAAGGTACAAAGAGCTTTTCTCTGCATTCTCAGTGGATACAGCAGCCCATTCACATCAATTGCAATAGCAATGCAGCCACAGGGAAACCACACAAGTGTGAACCAAGACTTTCTCTTGGTATGGAATGTGGGTGGGTCCCCTACATCATCACGTACTATGCAGGACCATCAGCCCCTCTTTTTCATGGGACTAGTTGCCACTCCCGGTCCAAGGGGGCCTGCAATCCTCTCTATTAGAACACCCCCGGGACTATACATGTCCTTTTTGCTAACTGGAGTTTAAATGAGAAAACTATAAGTTCTGTCTTAAAAAATACTGGAGTGTAAATTAAAATGACTCTAAACTCCAAGTAGGTATTCTTAATGCAAAAAAAAAGCTCTCAGACTTTTCCAAATCTCCAAAATCTTTTTCTTTTTTTGCTCATTTCTTGAAAAATAGATTACAGGGCCAAAGGTAGTGGATGTGTATGGATTATTTTTGGAGAATAGGGATATTGGTTATTGTCACTTTAAGGCACCTTTTAATGTCCCTAACACAGTCAAGGCTTCTACTTCTTCAGAAACCTACTGAGGTGTATATAAATTAAATATAATAGAACAAAGCAGAGCACTCACCACTTTGCATGACTTTGCATGAGAAAGTGCATTATGTAAACAGTAGAAATAAATATACTGTAACGGAAACATTCAATTGGTGTAGAGAGTAATTTCCCCTAAACACTATACTGGGGCAATCCTAACTAAGGCATAAGACAACACCATGACAGTCCAACAGTCTGTAGTTTACTGTCTTCTGCTTGCCAGCTCATTGGGGTTCAACTGTTATGTCAAAGCATTCAGGATAATGTCTCTT
This sequence comes from Lithobates sylvaticus, assembly GCA_028564925.1. NCBI lineage: Eukaryota > Metazoa > Chordata > Amphibia > Anura > Ranidae > Lithobates > Lithobates sylvaticus. The sequence continues at coordinate 319,929,400 of CM053027.1, forward strand.
TAAAGCCTTTGTTACCCCAGCATTTCATATTCCCAATATGTGGCTGCTGTACCATGTACTTGTATGGGAAAGTATCCTGTTCTCTTTGTATTGCCTCCTTTATGTGGAATCCCTGGTGATCCTGTCAGTCCCTCTGCTTTTCTATTAAGAAATTACCACACTAAACAAGAAAACTGTGGACAATTCTCTAGCTATGATGGGAACTCAGTGTGCTCTCCTCCAATGATCAGACTTGTCCTGACTGACCTCCTGCTTCTTCTTCAAAGGGAATGTAATACAATAAAAAGGGCGACAAAAAAAAATTTATTTTATAATGTGTATTATATATATATATATATATATATATATATATATATATATATATATATATATATATATATATATATATATTATACACAAATGTTTTGCCTTTCATTTTAAATTTTAAACTGAATTGGTTGTTTTACAAGGTGATCGTTTACAATCACTTCAATCATTGATGATGACACAGACGCTGGTATCTTTAAGTTCTGATAAAGTCACTGGCTCTGTGATACTTGAAGTTAGCACTTCCCCTCTTTTGTTACGCTGGCTTCACACTGGGGCGGTGCGGCGACGGTGGTAAAGCTAAATATAGCGCTGCTTTACCGTCATTTTAGCCGCGGTATTTGGCCGCTAGCGGGGTGTTTTTAACCCCCGCTAGCGGCCGAAAAAGGGTTAAAACCCCCCGCAAAGCGTCGATGCAGCGGCGCTTTGCCGGCGGTATTACCGCGGTATGCCCGCGGTGTCCCATTGATTTCAATGGGTAGGAGCGGTATAGGAGCGGTGAATACACCGCTCCTTCATCGTTCCAAAGATGCTGCTAGCAGGACTTTTTTTACCGTCCTGCTAGCGCACCGCTCCAGTGTGAAAGCCCTCCGATTTCACACTGGAGTTAAAGGACCCGCTTTTTTCAGGAGCTATACAGGCGCTATTTTTAGCGCTGTAGCTCCTGAAAAACCCCTCAGTGTGAAAGCACCCTTAGTGCTAGTTCACACCAGACGCAGTTCCGTTCAGTTCCGTGTGCTTTTTTCTGCACTAAAAATGCATGCACAGTGTTTTCCAATGGCTCTAGTTCACACCATGCAGTCAGTTTCCGGTCAGTTTCCGGTGCAGAAACTGACCAAAAACTGACCGGAAACTGACTGCATGGTGTGAACTAGAGCCATTGGAATACATGGAAAACACTGTGCATGCATTTTGTGCAGAAAAAAAGCACACGGAACTTAATGTGGATTTGGCCATTACCAGCTTTTCTAACGAGCAGGGCCCTCTGATACCTCCTGTATTGTAATGTAACTGTATTGCCTGCCCTCATGTTGTAACATGCTGTGTTGGCTATATAAATCCTGTATAATAATAATAATAATAATAACTTCTGTTAGGAGGTGGCCTCCCTCTGTATACCGGGTGAAAACACCCTCAGCACTTCCCCCTTGATCAGGCAGTAAGCTCTATCAGCATCCATGGCTCTCTCCAATGTCCTAGAATGTCTGTCGCTGTGCCTCTCTCATCCTTAGGTGTGTGGTCTGTTAGCAGCCTGATGTGCACTCAGTGCTCTCAGAAACAACTCCCAGACTGCTCCTCAGCCCAGGAAAACAGCAGGGAACCACTTCTCCTCTTTGCTCAAGTGCCTTGTGGGATATGCCTTCATGCTTGCCAAGCTAGCTCAGTCTGCTAGTACTACACCTCCCACAATCCCTGCAGTCCACATTCTGTGTGCCTTTATATTGGGTGAAGGACAGGCTTAAGGCTGCATTCACACCTGAGCATAGCGTTTTCAGGCAAAAAATCGTACGAACTTACCACGATTTTGCAGTGTTTTTTGCAGTGTTTTTTTAACGCGATTTCACTGCATTTTACAGCGTTTTTCTGCGATTTTGTGCAGGGCAAAAGGTCATCAATGTAAAAAGAAGAAAAACGCCCAAATCTGCCCGATTGGAGTGACAAAAAAGGTCTGGACCTTGTTTGAGCTTCAGGCGTCCGGCTTCAGGCGACATGGAGTGGAGATGTGAACTATCTCCATTGAGAATAATGGATTTTTTCCCCTCTAGCGTTTTGTAGCTTCAGGCTTCAAGCTACAAAACGCTCAGGTGTGAATGCAGCCTAACACTGGCTGTACACAGCTCTACAACAAGAGTCTCTGTCCGTAACTACCTGTGTAAAAGTCTCCTCTGATGCACAGACACAGAATCCTTTTCCTGTCAAAGCCAAAGAGTGGGCTACACCTATATTGAAAAAATATTGAAGCTGTCATTGCAGAACCCTCTTGAAATAAAAAATTAGTTGACTGTTGTAGTATGTATATCAGGAGTTTTGACTTCACTCACTTCATGTTTATAGGTTTACAGGTCTTTGGCTAAAATGTAGAGAAGCCACAAGCGCTACCAAGTAAATACATATTTCAAAAAATGGTCGTTAGTTGTAGCCTACACATCTCTCTGTACAGGTTTCCTTTAGTTGCTTGCTTGTTTCCTTGTTTATGCATCATTTGGTTATGCAGACATGTGGAAAACCAATAGTAACCAAGCACAAATCTGCCGCTCTTGAGTTCCCACCACTGCGCTTATAGATTGAACTAAAATAACAATAGAGCTGCCACTTTAATTAAAAACGTGAAAAATAATATATTAATTTTAACACCCTAAAAGAATACAGTGTGACAAATCAATATAAGCGGCGCTTAAATAACACTACTATAGTGATATCATGAAAATCTGTTAGCGCAGATCTCCTTAAAATAAATAATATATCACATAAATCACCCTTGTGATAGTGTGAAAAATAATGTGCTATATAAACAAAATAGTGTGCTATATAAACACAATAACGTCCATAAATTTGATGAAATGGTTGATTATATGTAGAATTTCTTTAAATCTTCCACCACACCCGAGTGTCAGTGATTCCTCTCCCGTCAGATTGAAAACTCACCAACTACATATGCCTCGCACTCTCGTGCTCAGCAAACAGACGTGAAACAACCTCACAGAAAGGTTAATCAGATTCTCCAAATTCCATCCGTGTAAATACAGGATCACTACACATATAAATAAAAATGCGCTAATAGTGTGATATCGTAAAAAAATAATTTAATTGCCACTGTGTAACCTTCAAACATTACACTCACATAAATCTCTTTAAAATGAGCAATCAGTATCACTGCACACTTCCAACATATGCCCAAACCAGTGCAATATGGTCATGGCGGACCCGAGGTATGCAGTTGTAGTCTCACCACCACTCGCTACTTTGGATTCGGAACTCCGCTTCCCAACTTGGCTCAGCGCATCACACGCTATCTTGGATGGTTGCCTTACAGCCACCCCCCGACTATTAGCAATCCCATGAGTAAGTCGGAGTGACGAAACTAGTCGGGGCGTGGCTGTTCAAATTAATATATTATTTATGCAGACATGTGGATGGAGTTTTAATATGAGCTGAGATTCACTGAGGGTCCATTCACACCACATTATTTTTACTATACAGGATTTATATAGCACTAACAGTTTGGGCAACGCTTTACAACGTTGCAGTCAGACTGCACTGGGCGGCTATTGCAATGCAGTCTCACCTTATGACAAGGCAAAATGCCTTGTCTCCCTATCTGCCAAGTTCACACCACTGCGTTGCGATGATATGCAAGCAGTGTGCACTGAAAGAAAGCACAGTTCAGTGCGCAGCTATTGTGCGGATGCATTTAAAGAGATGCCTGTGGGATGCCTCATAAAAGTTTGTTTAAATAAAAAGGAAACAGTGCAATGCACTGAGATCAGCGCATCATCACTATGCTGATCTCAGCTAGACTTCATCACACACCAGCCGCTGCATTGCAACATGGCAGCTGGTGTGAACATAGCCTAACGAACCTTGTATAACGCGTCAGATGTTATGTATATTCAGACTACAACAGTTTGTATACAAGTTAAGACATGCCAAAGAGGTGTGTGCCATTAGGCTGTGCACAGGGCAACATTTTATTTTTATTTTTATATTGGTGCTGATAATTTATATAATGTGGCACTATAATATATACCTTTTTTCTAAATATGTGACACTTTAGAAATCAAACTCCTGCCCTTTTAATTATACTTCCCTCCATTTAAGTTGTGAAAAAAGTAAAAACAACCATGGCTGTGCACTTTAAAAACATACTACCCCAAAATCTAATGCCAAATTACTCAAGCATGAATTAGGTGAATTCTTGCAAGGACTTTTCTGCTTGCTTCTACATGAAGGTCAGATTATTAGAAACAAAGCCCAAAATGTTTTGGAAGTACTCGCAAAGCGTGAAGTTAAAGTAATTTCTGTCTCGCTTAACAAATGGACCTTGAACAAAGAAATCATTGCTTGCATGTCATCAGAACTTATTTAGCCACCGGCATTAAAAATGATTCATAAATTCCAGCTCAACAGTAAAAGAATAGAGACAGACTGACTTTGGAGTGGCCTGCAAATGCTTTTAGATGCAGATAGTAGATGGAGTTCACTTACAATGACATTTATGTTGTAGATTCAGAGCTGGCAAGCAGTGATATTTATATTGCTACTTTCATGACTAAGCTCTTCCCATTTCATTGATGTTAATTAACTATCATTCTTATCAGGGCTCATCTTATTTTCAAAGAATATAGGACACTCTAAAGATATATCCATTATCAAAAAGGGACTTAAAGTTGAGACTCATGGAAGGTGGACAAAAATGCTTTAAGGTCTGTCAACAAATCTGATGGAATGCAAGACTTTCTTCATATAAAGCCCCTCTCTGGGATAAAAATGCCACCCTACCACCCCTCCCTTTCACCCCTTCCTAGGTGTCCTTTTTAATTTACATGACATCGCAGCCATGTGACACAGATGGCCCAAGTCTTCTTCACTTCTGTTAACATCCTGGGGGGGGGGGGGGGGTCCTTCTTCAAGTGTCCATGCTAATGAAAAAATATGTTTTGCCCCTCTAATGGTGGCCACTGCCATGAATTTCAATACCTTACCACCATTAAAATAAGATGATAAGCACAGCGAAATGAACTTTCGGCGCAGAGGACCCGTCACTTCTGGGTCACGTTTGATACCCCACACAGGCTTTAGCATCCAGAGCGAGACGTGAACAGCACGCTACCACCGGAGACCAAGCCATATCCGCACACACTGTTGTAGCCAGTGCCAGGTTAGGAACTTTAACATGTGGGAGCAATCTATTTTGTTACTGCTTTTAAAACATTCAAATAAACGTACTACGTTATGAGACTTTTTATCCATGTCTCTTGTGGAGTAATTTTTCCTACCGTAGCCATATATCAACATGTCATACTTACCTGCCCTATGTAGTGGATTTGCACAGAGTAGCCCGGATATTTCTTGGGTCCCTCTTCTGTGCTCCTGGCCCCTCCCTCCTGTTGAGTGCACCCACAGCAAGCAGCTTCCTAAGGGGCACCAGGGCCGAGACACAGCTCACTTTGTCCATTCAGACACGGAGCCTATATATACTGCTTAGTACAAACTTGACTTATCTGCCGTAAATAATGAGTCTCGCCATGTTTCCAATATAGTATATTTACCTTGGTACTTTTTTTTTTATAATTAATTTACCTTTGTATTTCTTTTCTTTTGAGTTTGCCACTGCTATAATCTAGATAGGCTTGGGTTGGTTGTCTGGCTACTATTGTATTTTTTTTATTGTATTTTTTTTTCTTTGATGTGGTTTACCATATATCTGTTTACCATACTCTGTATCTGTATCGTACCATATTCTGTATCTATAAGAAGAAAAAAAACAATAAAAAAGGGATACTATACCTGAGATGGACCCCCCCCCCCAGTATTTTTTTAGCTTCACAAACCAACCTAGACCCCACCACACTGCTATGACATCACAGGACCATATCCTAATCAGGTAAGTGTCTGCCCCACACAAACCACAATCTGCTTCACCCTCTGTGCCCAGCCTATACTGTAAAGTCCCAGTCATGCAGGCCCTCTGTCTATGCTCCCAGCTCTTCTGCTCAAGGTTTTCCTTTCTAAATGACTCACTCAGAACAAGTATGTATATTAAAGAGATTCATTTATATGGAGAGCGTATATATTGCTTATTCCTCTTTGTTGTGTACAGCTGTGCTTCCATTCATAAAAGTCTGTAATGCAGTGTGTAGCAGGTGTGCTTAAAGAGGAGCTGCAGGCTGCAAATACTGTAGCTGCTGACTTTTAATATTAGGACACTTATCTATCCAGGAATCCAGCGGTGTCAATTTTTCAAATGGCTATCAGGTGCTGCCGCCCCCATCTCTACTAGGAGAAACTGGCAGAGAAGCCTTGCGGCCTCACAGCTGGTTCCCTACTGTGCATGCACGAACCGTGCTGTGCTCTGGGAATGGGTCGGGCTGAGTTTGCCATGGCCAAAACCAGGTACCATCTCCCTCCCAAAAGGTACCAAATGTGGCAATTGAAGGGGAGAGAAAGCAGACAAGTGGAGCATTCCCATTTGGGTGGAGCTCCACTTTAACCAATCAGAGAGAGCTCCATGATTGGAGGGGAGCTGGTCATGTGACTTTGATAGGCCAGTACATTTGACTTTATGGTCATGACAGAGCACAGATCACATATGTAATGCACATTGCCGTACTGTAAGATTCTGCAAGTTTTTTGCTGTACAGCTATACCACTGCTTTTTAAATTAGCCTCCGAAGAGCTCTGACTTATTCTGACCCTACTGTTATGTGTGTTTGCTCAATTCCAGTGTTTCAGGAAGGTTTGTAGAAGTGAGGCAATGAGCATTCTCAGGAGGAGGTCAGAAGCCACAAACTACATATTTCTCCTTTTAAAGTGATATTTAACTGCTGCTGTTTTTAATAATGATCTCTTTAGTCTTGCAGATTGTGAGCATATTAGACACTCTTTGACAATACAGCTTGTTACTTGTTAGCAAGCACGGGAGATAAGCATCCTCTTAAAAATTCATGACAGATCTGCTATGCAGTTTCTTAAAAAAAAAAAACATTTTTCTTAAACTTTAATGGAGATGTGTGTGCAGATTTAGTAGCTATTATCAACAACCTAGTGTGCTTCGTTTAACGAGATTGATTTTTCTAAGGGTAGAGCCTGTTCACTTAGCAAAATGAATGTTCACCTAGCTTGGTGGATAAGATAAAGCTGTGTTCAATTCATGCATCCAAGCATGTTCAAACAAAAATCATTTTATTTTTTCTATTTTCAATTTCAGATGATTTGGTATTAAAGTAAACACAACTTCAACATATTCACTAGGATATGCAAACCTACAGTTTGCTAAGTCAACAGTCTCTACTCTTTTAGTAAAGCAACCCTAAAGAAACAGCAGCAACCAATCGTAAATTCAATGTCTTCCGTTTGTCAGCTGAATCACCCATCCATTATTTAGAGCACATCATTGCTCTATCCTCCTTGCTTTTAGAATCTTGCATGCCCTTTCTTGTAAATGATATTATACATAGGTACTAACATAGCAACTGTTAATCTAGGTGTCAGAAATAAATATAACTACATATATGACACGTGCCTGAGCTAACAGCAGTCACACGCGTTAGCAATTTTCCAAAGCATATGGTATATGTGGCAAACATATAAACACATTCATATCAGCTTTAAGCACTGAGGAATGTCCCCAGGTATGCCTTCTCTATTTTTTTGCACAACACATAAACCAGTTAGCACAGCATCCTATGCTTTACAGTGTCAAATATTATTCCTCCTGAATTTATTGCACATTTTATATACAGCTGTGTCGCTGCAAGAATGTCTCACTTAATGCATTTTGAATGATATGTGAGCCTTGGTATGTAATGGCTGCCATTACTCTGCATGGGCAATAAGTATAACTCACATTTCTACCTCTTGGTGACTCGGGGAATAAGATAACAGAACTGCTGTTCAAAACCGTTATACGAAATCTATCATGTAGTCTTTTTGGGAGTGCAATGTAGTACTTTTAAATGGGCAAACTATACATTGCTTTATTTGCTGTATATTATAATGTTTTGTTTTAATAATTCTTTGGTTGTCATTCAACCTCAAGCAGACTGTGAGACTAATTTACTACATGAGTAGATATTAAATAAGTGAGTAAATTCCCAACATGAATAATTACTTATCTTAGTGAAGTAAGTGAAGTTTATTCACTTTGAATACCCAATCCCAGATAAATGAAGAATTATACTGTATTGTCCTGCTTTTGATTGGATGATTGAACTGAAAGTAGCCTCAGTAAGCTAAGTCAACAATTACCGTACAAGTTAAAAGTGTTGTATTCAGTTAGTAAATCAAACACCATGTGTATACATTGAGTTTGCTCTCTTCTTAGCCTTACTCTATCCTAAAGTTATTGTAGTTGGCTGGCTAAATTTAGTATATAGCTCTGCTGTAGTCATCTGAGTTGCAATTAGTTTTTTTAGGTTTGTTCAGGCTTTCCCTAAACCTGATGGTCGATTGCTAATGTCTTCTGCTGGAAGAATGGCCCAGCAATAGTGTGGGAGGGTCATTCACTGGGGTTATGAATAGTTATCTGACCCTAGCCAATCCCTGGGAGGCTGACTCAAAATTGTGGCTGAGAAGATATATATTTGGGAAGATCTTTCTCTCTCAGTCTCTCTCTCCTGTGAGGCCTTACCCTTGGGAGGGGGCATGTGTGCATGTGCCCCAGGGAAGCTATTACTACTAGGCCTCAGCAAGTGTTATGTGCTGAAGGCTTGAAGAAAACTTGCCTTAAGAAAACTGGCATCTTGGAGCTTAGCTGGAGAGGTGGGTGTCTCCTTGAGGATGTGATGCCAGAAGTTGTTGCTTAAGGATTGTGACTGCTTGCATAGGATCTCAGATTTGCTGCTGCTACTACAGGTCCTAATACTGCTGAATCAACCTTTTTAGGAAGCTGCCCCCCCAGGATTTGTGAGTACTTGGTATCCTACACCCTAAGCCCCCCCCCCCCTGCAGTTCAAGACCTGCAATAAAAATTAAAGACATTCCTAGACTGCACCTACATTTGTCGTTGTGCTTCTGGGAGTGGAAACAGGGCCTCTGAACAAGTAAGGGAGACCCAATTTATTTCCAGCAGCCCCTTTGGGATCATAGCTACATTAAGATTATTATTATTCAGGATGTATTTAACCAACAACTTTCAGAGTGCTATACACTATAAAAGAAGTGGGGCCCTACCTGTGAGGGCTCCCAATCTAATAGGGAGAGACAATAAATACATAAGGTAGTAACTGTGAGGAATGAGTTGGTGAAGAGAGAAAAGTTCAATTGTTAGGCAGATGCAAGATAGGCTTTCCTGAAGAGATGAGTTTTTAGTAATCACCTAAAGGTGGGCAGACTAAGAGATATCCAGATAGATTGGAGTAGACAGTTCCAGAGGATATGGGAGACTCTGAAGAAGTCCTGGATGCCAACATTGGAGGAGGAAACAAGGGAGCTGGAGAGCAAGAGGTTTTGGGAGGAGCAGAAAGGATGGTTTGGGTCATATTTTATAACAAGATTAGTGATGTAGCTTGGGGCAGAGTCTTGAGTGAGTTTGTATAAAGGGTTTAGGATCCGTGTAACATAATTGACCTAATATAACCAAGATTTGGACCGAAACCAGTGCACTTCCCTTGTTAGTGAGCTGACAACTTTGCCTTTGCTTCACTGAAATGCCAAGCAGTGTTATCAGTCCTGTCCAGTTCTCTCTTGATTGACTATAAAACACTCCTATGTAATGGGATGAAGACAGGGGATGTGTTCTGCAGTCCAGCAAGGGAGAAGTGGGCATGGCTTATAACATGCTTGAGATTTCAGTGCAGCAGAGGCAGAGGTGTTATCAGTGTTGGAATCTCACTGAATTTCTAGGAGATCAAGGGATAAAATATAAGGGAATGTGCATGTACACTTTAACAATAGAGATGTTAAAACAGAGCATGTCTGGCATCACTACTAAAATGAAGCTGAACTCAGGAAAAAACAAATTCTAGTAGGCACAATTACACGTGTAGTGCTTACCCTCGAAAGTGATGTTTGTTGTGTTGGGTCCTGTGCCCATGACTCTGTGAACAGCTCCACACACACACTAGCACACCTGGCTGAGTAGGTAATGTTTACTGCGTATATCTGTAGATATACCCCAATGACTCAAGATGCATAGACACTAGGATTTAAACAACAGCAAATAAAAGTATATTGCAACAAGGTAAACAAACAGGGAATATACAGTAATGATGCGGCAATAATACTGCAGCAGTTAAACAGTGTACAGTAATGACAATAATTAAGCAATAGTAGTAATATGCTGCAGCAACAATAATTGTTATAAAATACAACCTCTCTTAAACCTGTATAGGGCAACTCTATACAATGGACAAAATGCTGCTGCAGCTGTGGCTCCTGGGAACCACAACAACAGTCATATTTTACCCTGTACAGCTATATTCCCTAATGTAAGGCCGTGTGCCCTTATGCCATTGGAATCCTATTGATTTTGGCCTGTTGCAAATGTGATGACAGCCACGAGAAGGTAAATCTCTCAGTAGCAGAGATTTAATCGCCAGTGTAGCCCTAGGATAACTAGAAAAACAATTATATTGCGACTGTAACCTTTCTAGTGCATGTTACAGAAGGAAGGGAAGCATCTGAGTAATCGATATGTAAAACGTTGACATTTTTCTAAGTTTTTTTAAATTAGGGTCACAGTCTCTGAAAAAAATGTACCTTTCCTAAATAATGTTCTGTAGTAGACAGAAAAAAAAAGTTTCTAGAAATGTGTTGTTTCTTGAAACTGTGGAAGTTTTTAGATATGAAAACTCACCCCTAAGCTGCTTATTGCATCTTATAATATCCACCTGTGTTTTACTGGCAACATGACTGTGTTGCCCAATGCAAGAACAAGACGATTTTCCTTATGTCCTTTGGCTTTAGTTCACCCCAAAGCAGCGTGCTAAAAAAAAGCCATGTTGCATTTGCCAGATGTATTCTGATGCATTTGCAGGCCAAAAGAATCACATACGATCGACTCTTATGACCGATTACAGACCGGTTGAACGGCCCTGGTCTAAGGATATCTGTTATGTTCATTTCTGTCAATATATGTATGCCTAGGTATACTCTTGTTTATGTGAATGAACTATGTTCAGACAGACTATAACTAAATTCTACTTACTATCTAGAACTCAATGTTTCTTATAATTGATTTCTCATTTCTTAAATCTCAACTTTTATCTATTACTGTTCTATGTTCATAATGTAAAGCAGTATACATGCTCACAATGTTTAGATCATGCCTTTGTCATATGTTGCACAGTGGCAATTATTGACCATTTTCCTTTGATTGTTTGCAAAATTGTACACTTACATTATTGTTAAACCTCTTTATTTCAATAAAATTTCTATTGGAAAAAAAAAAAAGAATAACATACAATATAAAAACAGCACTGCAATGTGGTTTAACAACACACTGCAGCACACAATCACAATGAACATGTTATGCACACAATAACACGCACTGTGGGTTGAGAATGGGCCATTATATTTGATAACATCAACATCAGGGAGCTGTTTTTTTTAACGGAAGTGCAGTTTTAGTTTTTTTCTACAAAACACAGATGTTTTTTATTCATTCTAGTTAAAACTGCTGGCAACATTCCTTTCTGGAAAACATACCGCTAAATTGCCTAGATGCCTAGCATCAGGCTAACATGCATTTCAAAGATAAATTAGATAGTTTTTAAAGAGGCTGCATTTTGCTGCTCTCTGGTTTTTGAAATGTAATTGGTTTGCAGTCACATTCAGTGAAAGGATTTAGTAAAGAGATGCATTACTCTGTACAAACTGTATCTGTGGGCCCCTTCGCACAGTAAGGATTGATTCAATTTCAATGCTTTATTATTTGGAGGAGTTTGAAAGTCTGCTAATGAAGTCAGTATCAGTAAATATATAGGTTCTTCTTTGTAATAAAGTCTTTGTTTAATTATATATATTTAATAGTTTCAATAAAGTTAATACTGGAAAGGAAGACTATGTAGTTAAGGGTTTAGACATTTTATTAGCATTATCTTTTTTCATGGTTTAATTTTACTTGACAAGGGAGCTTGTTCAGTACTATGATTTAGAGACTAATGATGAGAGGAAGCATATACTAGCATATTTTACGTTGTAATGCAAAAGTGGGATATGTAGTAAGATCAATACCATTGGTTACTACAATTATTCACACTCCTCCCTCTAAACAGGTGAGATATTATTGAGCCAGCCGACAATAAAAGGCAAATAAGCAGTGAACAACCACACATACAACCACAGGCAACAAACACACATTGCTCTTTCCAGGCCAATATTATTTCTTGGCCTGGAGAGAGCAATGTGTGCTTGTTGCCTGTGGTTGTATGTGTGGTTGTTCACTGCTTATTTGCCTTTTATTGTCGGCTGGCTCGGATTGCCCATATGTATTCTATTACTGATTCTGGTTATTTCTGACAACGGTTATGTCACCTTGTGAGTATTTTACCCTTCTATTATCTTATTGCTGTTGGGCTGTGCTTAGTCAACCTATTATATGTAAAAAGAGTGCAGTGCTAAACAATAAAGTGCATTTGTGCGAATACAGACAAATATCAAAATATACAAATGTGCAGATAATCAACAGTATATAAACAATAATAACTATGAATAAAGTTTGAAGACACATCTTCTAAATTACATCACATGTGAATAAAATGCAATTGTGCAAACAAAAAGTTCATATAATTCAGATTTTCCATCAAAGAAAGTCTCCTGGAAGAAGAGAGTGTTTGGAAATGACAATCATACACCTGAAGGTGTGACACCCATCACCATAACAAAAATGGGGGCTTACGGGAAAGCCAGCAACCCCTCTTACTCAGAGAGGTCACACAGCGTTTGGTCGGATCTTTGATCCACTGAGAAAGAAGTCCAGACGTTCCTCTCCTATGGCTGTGGATGGTATACACCAGGAGGTTCACAGCAACTCAGGATGCAAGATGCAGTGTAGGAAGCCTTGATATCAGAATGTTTAGGAAACAAAAGGACTCCACATAGTGTGATACTGTCTTAACATCTGGTTTATTAAGCAGTACACTTACATAAAAGTCCAAGCTATGATCATGCCACAAACAACAGATCGAACAGATAAAATCCTTGTGAGTTTCAAGCAGCGATCACGCAAGCTCAGCAGCATGTGTACGTAGCTATCCTGCCAATCGTCTCATCATAAATTACATCATCAGGGTTACGTACACATGCCTAGTACTGCTCTTTAAATATTCCCATTGAGAGACAAGGAAGCGTTGCCATAGGTCAGATAGAAATAACCTTTACACCCATTGGTAAACAAAACACGTCCCACCATAGGTTAAATAAAAGAATGACCTGTGCAGCCATTGGTAAGAAAGTATGTCCATACAAACAAGACAAACAGTTGTTCCTAATCAGCTAAAAAAGGAATTAAAAGCACAATTTTGTGGGTCATAACAAAATCCCCACAAGAATAGAAAAAATTTCATTTCATTTGAAAATCTATTAAGTGTACACGATTTCTCGTCATCCCAAATTATATATATATAATATATAACAATATATATATATAACAATAAAATCAATGAAATATGATGCTAATTCGAAAATAATAAAAAAATATTAATAAGATATAAGGTTTATAAACCACACATGCATAAACAACATATATATCCCCAAGCGCATCTATCTAATTTAACCCCAAAATCGGACAGCATGTGATGAAAATGTGTTATCTAACCATTCCATTTGACCACAAAACTAGAAAGACATATGGTAATGAATGTATGATGGAGGGGACATCAACTGTTATTGATAAAACAGTTGATGTCCCAGTCCACATTCAAACCACGGGGCACATGAGAGCCCAATTTATAGATCCAATTGGTTTTGGCTCTAGAAATATTCCGCTTTCCAGAGCCGACAGCAGAATCTCGAGAGAGAAGCATTGAACTGTTTCATACCCTAGTTTGTGTGAGATGGCTGTGTACAAGGATGCAACATCCACAGTCACTAGTAGATATGTTGGCTTCCACTCAATAGTATTTAAAATATCGATGACGTGTTTCGTATCCTTGAGGAAAAAAGGAGTGCCCATAACCAATGGTTGCAAATAATGATCAATATACTTGCCGACTCAAGATGTAATAGAGTCTATACCACTGATGATGGTGAGTCATCAAGGAGGGTTTACCAGAAAAAATTAATTGTTGCTCTACATAAAGGCCTAGGCTATAAGAATATTGCCAAGACCCTGCAGCACGGTGGCCAAGGCCATACAGCGGTTTAACAGGACAGGTTCCACTCAGAACAGGCCTCGTAATGGTTGACCAAAGAACTTCAGTGCATGTGCTCAGCATCATATCCAGAGGATGTCTTTGGGAAATAGACGTTTGAGTACTGCCAGCATTGCTGCAGAAGTTGAAGGGGTGGGAAGTCAGCTTGTCAGTGATCAGACCATACGCTGCATACTGCATCAAATTGGTTTGCATGCTGTCATCCCAGAAGGAAGCCTCTTCTAAAGATGATGCACAAGAAAGGATGCAAACGGTTTTCTGAAGACAAGCAGACTAAGGACATGGATTACTGGAACTATGTCCTGTGGTCTGTGAGACCAAGATAAACTTATTTGGTTCAGATGGTGTCAAGCGTGTGTGGCGGAAACCAGGTGAGGAGTACAAAGACAAGTGTGTCTTGCCTACAGTCAAGCATGGGGGTGGGAGTGTCATGTTCTGGGGCTGCACGAGTGCTGTCGGCACTGGGGAGCTACAGTTCATTGAGGGAATCATGAAGGCCTTCATGTACTGTGACATACTGAAGCAGAGCATGATCCATTACCTTCGGAGACTGGGTCGCAGGGCAGTATTCCAACATGATAACGACCCCAAACACACCTACAAGACGACCACTGTCTTCCTAAATATGTTGAGGGTAAAGATGATGGACTGGCCAAGCATGTCTCTAGACCTAAACCCTATTGAGCATCTGTGGAGCATCCTCAAACGGAAGGTGGAGGAGAGCAAGGACTCTAACATCCACCAGCTCTGTGATGTCATCACGGAGGAGCGGAAGAGGACTCCAGTGGAACCTGTGAAGCTCTGGTGAACTCCATGCCCAAGAGGATTAAGGCAGTGCTGAAAAATAATGGTGGCCACACAAAAATTTGCACTTTAAGCCCAATTTGGACATTTTCACTTAGGGGTGTACTCACTTTTGTTGCCAGTGGTTTAGACATTAATGGCTGTGTGTTGAGTTATTTTGAGGGGACGGACAATTGTTATACACTGTTATATAAGCTGTGCAGTCACTACATTCCATGGTAGCAAAGTGTCATTTCTTCAGTGTTGTCACATGAAAATATATAATAAAATATTTACAAAGACAAAAATTTGGAAGATGTAAGTAATTACAGACCAATCTCACTCCTTAACAATGATATAAAAATTCTAACCAAAATAATGGCCAATAGGTTGGCTTCCTTCATTGGACAGTACGTCCAAAAAGATCAAGTTGGGTTCATACCCGGAAGGCAGGGACCTGACCAAATCAGACGGGCAATTGATATCATCTCGATCTTACAATCTAACTGGGAGGGGGGTCCTAAACAATCAGGCTTTCTCCTATCCCTGGACATTCAGAAGGCCTTTGATACGGTCTCCTGGCAATACATCTTTCACCTTTTTGAACATTGGGGCTTTGGGACTCGCTTCCTTGGTCTTCTCCATGCGCTTTATTCCCAACCGAAGGCCCTTCTTCGCCTCCAAGGCTATTACTCACAACCCATATCCATTGCAAGGGGCACCAGACAAGGGTGCCCTTTATCCCCCCTCATCTTTGCTATTGTCATCGAAACCCTTGCGATCGCCATACGCCATAATCCTGATATTAAAGGAGTAACGTGTGGTGACCGAATGCATAAATGCGGACTCTTTGCCGATGATATCTTACTATTCCTAACTTCCCCCATCACTACACTCCCCAACCTATACCGAGTACTAGAAGATTTTGCCAAAATCTCGGGGCTCCGAGTCAATTTTTCCAAATCTTTTGCCCTAAACATATCCCTGCCTCCCCACATTGTTGCCTCCCTTCAACAATCTTTTCCATTTATATGGAGTGACACATCCATTAGTTATCTAGGCATTTCCTTGACGGCTAAGTCTGAAACCCTTTACGCACATAATTACCCCAAACTCTTTAAAAAACTGGAGGCTGATCTTATATTATGGTCCAAACATGAATTATCCTGGCTTGGCCGGATCAATTCCGTAAAAATGACCCTTCTCCCCAAAATACTTTACTTTTTCCGAGCGCTTCCTATCCCTGTCAGAAAAGACCACCTACGTTCACTCCAAAGTAACATCCTAAAATTCATATGGGGTAAAAAGGGCTACCGCATCCCACAAAACACACTCTTCCTTCACAGATGCAGGGGTGGATTAGGCCTTCCTAACTTACATAAATACTATTTAGCGGCTCGAATAGCCCAGCTTTCCACAATATATTCCAGATGTGATAAACCGGATTGGATAGCTATAGAACGTCAGGCTACCCCCGCCTTCACTTTAGATTTCTTACTATGGTGCCCCCCTAAAACTAGGCCCCCCATTCTCTCGCCCACTCTGTCCCACTCATGTTCTCTATGGGACACCCTTCGCCATCTACCGACATTGGTTTCAGCGGGTCGCCCTCTAGCTCACCTCTTTCGTAACCCCGACTTCCCTCCTGGCCTAGACATCTCAGCCTTTAAATGGTGGCTTGATAAGGGGCTATACCGGATAGGGCACTATTTTACTTCCAAGGGACCACTAACCCTTCATTACTGCACCAAAAATCTTGATCTTCCTGACCATGAAAGATTTCGCTTCCACCAAATCTCCCATTATCTTCACTCGATATGGAAGGAAAAACCCCTTCCTCCCAAATTTACCGGATACGAGTTGTGGTGCGGACAAGCTATGGAACAGAGGGGAGGCATCTCGGTTATTTACTCAGCCCTCACATGCCCAACGGAGAAGTCCTCCTACATGACAGCTTGGGAGGCGGACTTCAAACTCAACCACAGTCTGGAGACCTGGCAATCGGCCCTTTCCAAATCATTTCAGGGAATTCAAAATACATCCCTCATGGAGGCCAGTGTTAAAATACTAACCAGATGGTATCTCACCCCTACCAAACTGGCTTCTATCTACCCGACTGCGAACCCGTTATGCTTTAGGGGATGCCAGCTTGTAGGATCCATGGCCCACATTTGGTGGGAATGTCCCAAAATCCGCTCCTTTTGGAGAAAAATCTTCATCATGATTTACAAAGTTACTGATTGCCAGGTACCCAGATCCCCAGAGGTTGCTTTACTCAATTCTCAAATCCCTAACCTACCCAAAACAGCTCAGAGATTGATCCACTTCATGTTCTTAGGCACTAAAATCTCAATTGCAGCTGCGTGGAAAAAACCCATCATTTAATGCGGTCAAGAGGAAGATATCTTGGATCATGTCCCAGGAAAAACTTTCCAGTATCTTGTCGGACACCTCAGATAGATTCCAAAGGGTCTGGGAGCCTTGGGCCCGATTTATGGGAGTTTCCCTCATACCGGGAGTCCGAGTTCAATCTCTCGATTGACCACATATCATAAATTATTCCTGTTCATACACCACCAGGCACATCTTTAATCTCCCCTCCACTCTTCCATACCCTTCTGTAGCTCTTCTCCCTTCCCCTCTTCTCTGTTTCCTTTTTCCTTTCCTTTCTCTCTTCTTTTTATCTATTTTATTGCATAGGATGCATACAGGTGATTGTTTTTTAGTCCACATCTACTAAATGTAAACTTAGCTCCTACGAAGAGAGCCTTTATCCTCTTAAATCTTAGTGTTAGCCAGTCCGGGCACGGTTGGGGGGTTGTAGGGGTCTTCCTTCTCTCCTGACACAGTTAGATCCCGTTAGGGGTGTCAGGGGGGTGGAGGCCGCTCCTCCCCTGTTACCGTCCCACCAGTTTATTTTTGGATTGTTACTCAGGAATTCTGTATCTGTTAATGGCTCACATAGAGACCACTAAACTAAGGGTCTCAGATAAGTTTTTACTTTTGATTGCTGTATTTGTAGACCTGGTAATGCATTTCTAACTGTAGGAGACCCTCCCTCCTGCAATATGTACAATGTTCAATTTACTTGTTTGTCTATAACTTTACATAATAAAAACAGATTGAAAGTAAAAATATTTACAAAAATGTGAGGGGTGTACTCACTTTTGTGAGGCACTGTAGTTCTATTATAATATAATAAAAAAGGTGGTGTCATCTGTATGGTTGTGCTGTGTGGCAAAGCTGTATAAATCTCAGAACTGGATGGATAGAAGGTTAAATGCTTTGGCAGATAAAACAGCTCTGATACTTGCACTGTATTTTATCTGTTTATTTAGCTGTTTGCCTGGAGTTCATCTTGAAGTACAGTCTTCTTTTAGGGCAAATTCACGCTGCATTGTAAAATGCCTGTCACCGCAGGAACAATTGTTTTCTGTTCCATTCACACTGTAATGCAGCTTATCGCTGTGCGGCAGCATGCTACGATAAAATGCAGACATGCTGTTTTTTTTGTCGCAACACACTGTACAGAACCACATGGCACTGTACAGCAGCACAGCACATCACACTGATGTACAGCGACATGATTAAAGTGTACTTTTGTACTTTTCATATAAAGTTTGTTCGAAAACAAACAAACAAAAAAGGTTCCCTGTTGCAGCAGGGAACAACCGACTGCTGGCGTGGCAAAATGTTTGGCAGCTGTCTGTTCTAGTGTGAATTTGCCCTTAAAGAATAAATCCATTTATTCATTGAATTGATTATGAGCACAATTATTCAGAAATATAACTTAGCAGCTCTGGAGTAGCAGATGAAAGAAAAATATTGCAGATGTATTGATAAATAAGTAATACCATTCTTTTTCATGCAATAAATGCCTGATATACTCTGCACATTTCTGAATAAATTCTTCCCACTGTGTTAAATCTGCGATTTGCATGTATTTTTTTCACAAATTGTTCCCTTTCAAAACCAATAAAAATATTTTGTAGAATTTTTAGCAGTTTATTTGGTTACTTTTGATGTTTGGAAATTAAATGTTGAAAATACATGTTAAAAATAAATAAATTTGTATTTCCATAAAACTTTGAAGTCCAATTACAAAATAGCATGCTGTAAACACTGACATTTAGAGAGACTGTAAGCAGGCTGGTTTTAGGTATAAATTTGGTAAATCATCCTTTTATGGTTTTTGGAAACCTTACAGCCCAATTAGCGGTCAGAAAACATATTTTATAGAAATTGAAAGAGTTTCTCCTTTTTTACAGATACTAAATACAGAGACAAGCCTGTGAACAGATTAATTTATGGGTGGCCGTAAGTATTTCTGTTGAGTACCCATCTGGATAACTTTTAGTGTGTCTTCTAAATGGGCACATACAGTATAATAATAATTGCTACAGACTTGCATATAATTAATACAAAGTAACAGAACAGATACTATATGTTACAGAAGATACTTATGTTAACATTTTTTTAAACATAAGTAAATCAAACAATAATGATGTAAGTGAAATCTGCCTTTCAAGACCCATCATGCATGCCCATTACAGGAATCAAGAATAAGATGGCCCACCTTTTTACTTTAAACGTGTAGTAGGCAGTACACATTATGTACGTTGATGTGCTGCGATGCCATACATTCTGACTGCCACCTCAATGCACCTTCTTTGCAGTGCTCTGCAAAGCTTTGTAACTACTGTGCATTGTAGTATGCATTGTTAAAAATAGTGCATACTCCTTTTTAACTCAATAGGCTGCAAAGATGTAAATGGGCCCATGAAGTGTATATGCATTTAAAACATTTTGGAATCTCTGTCTTTTTTTGCCATATGTGTCCCCACCGGGGTGATTCACCCTCTCTGTTTGTCCATTGTTGCTGAGACAGAAGTTATAGGAAATCACGGTTGTCAATAGAACAAAATGTGAGTGTAGGTCTTCCAATGGGACACCTGTTCTAGTCACAGTTGCCTAAGGGAGTATTTTCCCAAATTGTGGATGGATTTCTTCTCACTTCTTGTGGTGTATGTGTATTATGGAGTGCCTTTTAAACCTAATTTGTAGAACCTTTTCCTGGTTCTGTAGTTATTTAATTGTTTCACTGGTTGTGACTTTTCTTCCCAGCACAAAAAGGGTCCTCTGTCAGAACTGCAGTAGAGGCAGGCTAGGGGCTAGGCCATGGCTGCTCAACTACAAGTCCCATCATGCCTCTGCCTTTGGGAGTCATGCCTGTAACTATCAGCCTTGCAATGCCTCACGGGCCCTCCAGCAATAGCTGGAGGGACACAGGTTGAGTAACTATGGGCTAGGCCTTAAAATGTTGGCTTCACAGAAATTTCTTTGTTTCATCTTGAAAAAAGATAATACTAGGTCAACTTATGCTTTTAGGTTTCTGTGAAATAATATAGGCTATACATTTTTGAATTTCATAAATGAAATGCTATTTTACACTCACATTTTTGGATATAAAACTGTATGTGTTTGTAACTCATTATTGTGTACAACAATAAAAATAATTGGTTTCTCATAGCATTTTCCATAAAAAGCAATCACCTGTCACTCTTAAACTTCATTTAAGCATTCAAGGAATGGTTCTGCTAATTGGTGGCACATGCTCAATCTCCTTGAACGTTATCTTCATTGATGTTCTCTGTAGCCTGGAATATATACAGTAAATATATTCATTACTTCAGCTCTTGATGTTGCTCAGCTGGACTAGTCTGCTCCATTGTCTAATTGGATTTCCAGCATGGTCTTTGAAATACACCATTTCTACACAGTTATATCTACATTAAGTTAGGATTATTGATCTGCAATTAATGATGCCGGAAGGCTTTTTAGATCTACTTCTTATCTTACTGATATCCATTAAAATATAAACATAAAATGGCCCCAGCTAGTTTGTATAAATGGGAAAATGTTGTAAGGGTCATTTATGAACGCATTAATGTGCAAATGCCACCGTGCAAAGATAATTCTTCTATTTCATATTTAATATGATACATTATGGGCAAAGCACAAGGTATTCTAATATGTCTAGTATGTCACCAGTGAGGGTAAATCTGCAGCCTGTTGACAACTACAACAGGTTTTCATTAGCAAATTATACAATTGTGTTAAGTGTTAATTAATACCCTCCCACGTTTATGACGTCAAGTACACTTATACCAACACCCAGGGCCACTGATAAGGCAATACAGTTAGCCCTCCTGTACCAGGCCCAGGCCCCATCAGTTCAAAATGGGGGCCCAGACACCTGTTGAGCAGGAGGTCCGGCTGTACTGTCTTATTGCAGACACCGATCCTCTTCTGCCTCCCCCTGCAAAACTGACAGCTTCTCCTCTTCTTTCCCCCTCTGGCTGCACCGCAGGCAGATTGGTTCTAGCACATACTCCCCTTTCATCTGCCGTCTGGGCCTCATGTGTGTCCATTTCCCCCACAGCGCTGCTGTGATGGAGAGCAGGGGAAGGGGTCAGTAAAATGTAATTTACTGACCCCTTCCTTTCCTGAATGAACACAGTAAGCGATTGGTACCAATCGTTGCTATTTGCTATCAGGGCTGCATTCATTACCGAATCATAGTAAACTGTAATATCTTCTGTGGTAAGCTGTTGTTTGGTGTCTTCTGCCAAAAATATCAGAGATTTGACACCAGTTCTCCATATAATGGTTTCTGTACTAAGCACATTTTTACATATTGAATCATTTATTTTTGGATTTCTAAGTGTAGTTTGGGAAAAAGTGGACCTATACACTGATATCAATTCTTGCCACTTAGAACACCTTCTTTATAGGATGTCAGCATACATGATAATGATAATGAGCACACTAGAGGAAAATAATCAGTAATTATCCAATTCTGATGATCCCTAGTGATATACACCTAACTGAAGTAGGTAAATAAGTAAGTAAGCAATGACGGCATCTGAATATCTAATTTTCTGTTCCTGTGTGAAGGTTTTTTTGTAAGTAGAAGTTCTCTGAAAATTCCAGCTTCCGAGACCACAAGTCATTTTCAAAGCCAACTCCCACCAAAATATTTTGTTATGTTACAAATAGAGTAGGTAAGTGTAGAGCTTATTCCTGCTGGAAATAATAACCCCTACTTCTTGTCAGGACAGAAAATTTGAAAATCTCTTGAACAGGTATGCTACAGAGTCCATCCCTCACATATACGACTAGCGCCTGGACTTCAATTAGGTACAGTACATGGTAACAGAGGTATTGTAATGTCAGTACTTCAGAAAATGTATTAAAAAGTTTCTTCACTAAAACCACAAAATAAATCCAAAATTTGGGGTTTACTGTAACCCTGATTAAAGGCTCTTGCATGGGCCATAACAAATTAAGCAAGCTTTTCATCACATATTTTACAGTGCTCGATTATCTGCTACCTCTCGACAGGAAAACAGACATAAGCTACATTTTAGTAGAGTGGGGAAGGATTAAATCATCTAAAAATAATTTGCCATCTGTGCCTTTTTGTCCCGGTCATGACTGCACTTTTATTTCTTGTACTTGTGTCAGGGACAGGCATTTAGGAAAGGTCTTTCAAACATGATATGTCAAAATGTCAAAAAAAAACTCTTCCTTACCCTCTGGAAAAATAAAGAACATGAGCTGGTATTTTTCTAAAATAACAAGAGTGGAATATGAAAAATATAGCAAAACAATAGTCTTTTTTCAATTTAATATTAAGAAAACCTAAATATACATTTCTATTATGTTTTATCGTTAAACTTCAGCTTATTTAAACTATGGGAGGAGGCTTAGGACCCATATCGGAGGATATTTTTGGGGAAACGCGTCTAATGCAGGTCATCAAAATCTCATTGACTTTAATTAGCTAGAACTCATGGCAGTTTGGAGGCTGCATTTGATCTGCTTTGCATTGACCTGCGTTTTTTTTGGACGCAGCCTGTCCTATTGAGGTGTGTTTCAACTGTAGACAAAGAGGGTCAAAAAGCCGTTTTTTTCTTGCCAAGCGCTACATTTGCACAATCATTTACCTTGTGTACTTTGCACTCAAAAACAAGAGACTATCAAATGAATTCCTTTCAACATGAACCATTATTGCTGTTGCCAAATGTTTGTCCCCCACATATTAAGTCATTTTCTCCAGAAATTACGAGTGGCAAACAGATTATTTTATTTTTTTAATTATATGGTAATCATTTGTGTATTATGTTTCAGGTTAGATGCAAAGGTAACTGTTAGGTGTGTGTTTGAAGTTTAGGGAAAATAATACTCGCCATATGTCTGTTTTCAGCTGATTTTGTCGGATTGGATCCCTGGCGGGTATCAGCGGACACATGCCCGCTGACTTTTGCAGCCCAATAGAGGACAATGGGTTGCCTGATCGGGTCCACCTGAAAAACGGACAGGCGGACCCGATCAGTCCGCTGGTGTGAAAGAAGCCTAAGAAGCTGATTGGCTACCATGCAGAGCTTTACCTGATTTTGCACCCTGCAGTTTTAGTAAATTAACCACATTGTGTCTCATAATATACACTATGTATAATATATATTTAGAGAGGGAGAAAGAGAGCCCCAGTGTGAGGCCCCACCACTGTGAAAATGGATATAGGAATGACCGCTGAGGACTGAGTCTGTTAGTCTTGGTAGAGTGAGGGAACTGAGGCACCAGGAGATTCCTATCTAGAGGTCAGGAGTGGGCCCATGCAGTGAGGTGCTGTAAATAAAGCTGAGTGAGCCAAGAGAGCCAGAGAGCTGGGTCTGAGGGACCAGTAAGAAGAGCAGTGATGCCGCAGACAAGAGAGTCAGGTGGCTTGGTATTTTTTCAGTTGACTATTTTGCTGCATCTTTAACTGGGCACTCCCATGCTAGTGTTTATTATTATGCATATAACTGACACGACTAGATTGCAAGAAAATTATACTGTGTTCAGCATGAACACCGCAGCCAATAAAGGTCAATGGCTGTATATTAATGAGGAAAGCTATTCAGGAGAGTCACATTCAAAACATTATGAAGCATATTTGCTCTGGACATCATTAGAGTGACATTTGTTGCCTGCCAGCAAGCCCTTTCTCCAGCATCCATCATTCGATTCTGCCAATTGTGCTTTCTTTTTCCTATATAGGGAAGCATCTGTATGTTTTAGTTCCGTTTTGGCTGTTTAGTGCAGTTTAGTTTTGGCTGTTTTCTTTTTCAATTTATAGACAATATACTCAGCACTCCCCTTATGATCCCACACTCTGAGATACAGATTATTTATCATCCCAAGATAGATAGGACTTGGCTTTAAAAGGGTGAAAGATATGCTGACGCAGGACCTTCCCGGATTGACACTGTATAATGACATTCAGGGACGCAACTAGAAAAAAAAATAAAAAACAACAAAGAAAAGGCCTTCAATTATATGTTCCAGGACTCATAGAGGACCTGTCGGGAATGGAAGAAAAACACAATTTTTATGTACTTCAGACTTTTACAAGGCAGTGTTTGCAGGGACTATGTCACAGGGATGAGATAAAAAGAAATATAGTGTAATCAATCTTCTTATTGTCCGTGTCCGATATATACAGTACAATGCTATGTCTGACAGCCTGTGTATCTTTCTATATTGAAATATGTCCACTCCTATCACTTCAAAGTCCCACTGTCAGTGCTCAGGGGTCAGGACTTTAATGAATCGAGAGAGGAAGCTTGCTTTTAGATACTCTGTAGAGAAACAGTGTACCGCTGATGCGGTATACAACCTTTCTGTGCCTTCTGTCTTTTACCTGACTACATATGGGATTTAAACTGGTACCCCATTTGTTGATATTACATTCAATGCTGTTCCAGTGTTTGCTTTGAGAAATGGAAAGGCTCTGTCAGCATCTGCATGGTGCTTGATTACTAAAAGCCTTGCAAAATAAAGTAAGAATGATTTTCTAATCTTCTGTGTTTTGTAAATAACATGGCTCGGCCATATGTTGTAAGGATTTCTAGCTGATTATGTAATGAGACTAGACAAGCTTGAAAACCTTATTAGGCAGACAAAGTAGCATCTCCGACAAATACTTAAAATTTGTTAAATGTATCCCCCACTCTTTCAGTTCAAGCCTGAAGATGTTATGAAAACATCCAAAGAAAATTATGCAATGTTAAAAACATTTTACATAATGGTAGTGATCATCTTCCTTGGGTTTTTCCGTTGACTGTGTCTTACTCATTATTCTCATCTACTGCATAAGGAGCATTAACTTCAACTGTTCCCCATTGAGTCTGAGTGGTCCTTCTTAATCATAACATTGCAGCATCCCATCTGACAATTGACAGCATCACCACAGAAATCTACATGACTGTCATTTGAATGGGGAGTGTGGGAACATCAACAAGTTAGAAGCTGCATGAATATATTTATACAATACTGACAGAGCTGTATATACAGTTTATAAGCAACAACAGGAAACATTTGAAGAAAGATGCATAATATGTGTAGTTATGGATTATTTCTATATGAAAAATGTTATACTAATGTTGAAGGTATGTGACATAATGAAGACTTTAGCAGGCAGATGGTCCTTTATTCTGTTTCCTATTAAAAGTCATAATGGTTGTAATTTATGGACACTGGAAAATGATTGATAGACACTTGTCCACCGCTCTTCAACTTTAGCAACCACCTTTCTGCGGCTAGATGACCAAAATACAGCAGTCCAGGGAGTGGGCACACTGTAAAAAATATTGTGCTGGGTCTACTCAAAAAAATTGAGTCAACTATTTACATCATCTTTTTAAGTACTGTCAACTAAACTTTAATTTTGTCTGACTCATTAGACTTTTCATGTTTTCAACTTTGTTTTAGCCACTTCAGCCCCAGAAGATTTGGCTGCTGAATGACCAGGCCATTTTTTGCGGTTCAGCACTGCGTCACTTTAACTGACAATTGCGCGGTCGTGCGACCTTGTACCTGAACAAAATTAACGTCCTTTTTTCCCCACAAATAGAGCTTTCTTTTGGTGGTATTTGATCATCTCTGCGTTTTAAATTTTTTGCGCTATAAACAAAAAAAGGACAATTTTGAAAAAAACACAATATTTTGTACTTTTTGCTATATATTTTTTTTTAAAAAAGCTAATTTTTTCTTAGTTTAGGCCGATATGTATTCTTCTACATATTTTTGGTTATAAAAATAGCAATAAGCATATATTGATTGGTTTGCGCAAAAGTTATAGCGTCTACAAAATAGGGGATAGATTTATAGCATTTTTATTATTATTATTATTTTTTTACTAGTAATGGCGGCGATCTGCAATTTTTATTGGGACTGCGACATTATGGCGGACACATCAGACAATTTAGACACATTTTTGGGACTATTGGCATTTCTACAGCGATCAGTGCTTTAAAAATGCATTGATTACTGTAAAAATGGCACTGGCAATGAAGGGGCTAACACTAGGGGGGCGATAAAGGGGTTAATTGTGTTCCCTAGTGTGTGTTATAACTGAAGGGGGGATGGGACTTGCTAGGGAAGAGATAGATCAGTGCTCATACTTTGTATGAACACACGATCTGTCTCTTCTCCGCTCAGAGAACTGGGATCTCTGTGTCATGAGCGATTGCGGGAGCCTGGCTCACATCGGCTCCAGAGGTGAGCAGCGGGGGTGCCCCTAGTGGCCACCAGTAAAGCCAACTCAATTTTTCCAGTTTATACACCATAGGTTCAAATTAAAGCCAACCTAATTTTTCCAGTTTATAGATCATAGGATAAAGTAAAGCCAACTCAATTTTTCCAGTTTCTAGAAAAGTTCAGGTTAGGAACACATACATTAACTTATTTATTTTTAATTACTTCTACAGCAATGTCAATTTACATATACATTGTACATTCAGATCAGTCCCTGCCCTCACTGAGCTTTCAATCTAGGATCCCAAACTCACATGCATACACATACATACTAGAGACAATTTACACAGGAGCCAATTACCCTACCTTTGGAGTGTGGGAGGAAACATATGCAGGCACAAGATAGAAAATGCAAAATCCAGACAGGTAGTGTCATGGTTAGGATTCAAAACAGTGACCCTTTTGCTGCTAGGTGAAATTGCTAACCACTACACCACTGCACTGTCCTATTATTTAGGTACTTACTTAATTACTTAGTTTTAAGTGATATTAACTTGTAACTCAATTTTTAAGTTGGTAAAACTTATTTTCCAAATGTATTTGATATATGTTTGAAGGTTTTTATATAAAAATAGTAAAATAATATGTTTTTAAAAAAAAAAAAGGAATAGTCTCATGAAACAGGCTTTCAAAACAAATTAACATTTATTATTTATAAAGTGTTACAAATGTAATATTATTAAAGCAGCATCAAATGTAAATGTAAACATTTAAAATAAAAATAAAAAAATGCCTCTTTCTCAGCTAACAAATCAAACTGAAACACACACATGTTTATACAGTATATCTGTAAAGATAATGTATCAACTTTTTTTTTAAAGCCTTTTAGGAAAGTAACTTGCACTTTAACCACTTCAGCCCCATAAGGATTTTCCCCCTTAATGACCAGGCCATTTTTTGCGATACTGCACTGCGTGACTTTAACTGACAATTGCGTTGTGCAACGCTGTACCCAAACAAAATTTACGTCCTTTTTTTCCCACAAATAGAGCTTTCTTTTGGTGGTATTTGATCACCTCTGTGGTTTTTATTTTTTGCGCTATAAACAAAAAAAAAGCATGACAATTTTGAAAAAATATAATACATATCCAAAAAAAATTTTAAAAAAAAAAAATGTATTCATCAGTTTAGGCTGATATATATTCTTCTACATATTTTTGTTAAAAAAAATCGCAATAGGCATATATTGATTGGTTTGCGCAAAAGTTATCGCGTCTACAAACTATAGGATAGATTTAGGGACTTTTATTTTTTGTTTATTGGTAATGGCGGTGATCTGCAATTTTTAGCGGGACTGCAACATTGCGGCGGACAAATCTGACCCCAAATTACACTTTTTGGGGACCAGTGACATTATTACATTGATCAGTGCTATAAAAATACACTCATCAATGTATAAATGACACTGGAAGAGAAGGGGTTAACACTAGGGGGCACTCAAGGGGTTAAGTGTGTTCCCTGGTGTGTTCTAACTGTAGGGGGGGATGGGCTGCCAGGGACATGACAGAGATAGCTGTTCCCGATCACTAGGAACAGAAGGTCTGACATGTCATCTGGCAGAATGGTGAATGGCCTTGTTTATATATGCAAAGGTAGTTTGTACCCCCCCAAAGAAATTGTGACTTTGAATTGGCAAAGACACTGGAAATTGATTAAAAGATCAGAATTTATTATACAAATAACATGTAGATTCTATAAAAATCATCTAAATGTGATGATTGAGAAAACAGACATTGACAAAGACATAACTACCATAAAAAAAAAAAACGCAAAGATATATTATCTTGCAATAAATTGTATGTTACATATATAGAGTAAATATCACTCCATTGTCCAGGAGTACTTTCCGGTGTCCGACACATGCAGTTCCCTGTTCTGCCTCTGTACACTACAATCACCAGACACCGGCGGACATCGAGTTTGCAGGCGTGTGTCTGCTATCTCCTGTGCAAAGACCGATTTACACCTACGGCGGTTTGCGCAGGAGAGCCGATCTGCCGCAGTATAATGAGGGTGGCTGGTCAGCAAGCGGTTAAAGTGTGAACTTTTGAAGATAGATTCCCCACATCTAGCTCTAAAAAGATCTTCTGAAAAACTTCAAAGGTATATTTTAGGTTTTCAGGGTAGCTCAGGCTAAAAGCATAAATGAGTCCCATAATAATTCTTTCTGGTACAAAATGAGAGTTCTATATGGAAAAAATACACTTACACCCATATGCTTGTTTTTCCTGCCAATGCAGCATAAATATGATATATTTGTTTTTGAAATATAATTACATAGTGCAAAGTGGGCGGGGCTTTAGGTTACATAATCTAAAGTTGAATGTCCAATATCTCAAAAACCGATCAAACAGAAAGTTTGTTTTTGTGATACAAATCAGCACAGACAAATTGTATAATTGTTTTTAAAATGTAATAACATGTGGTGCAAAGTGGGAGAGGTTTCATCAACTATAATGTGCAATATCTCTGAAACCAAACCAGCACATATGTTCGTTTTTGCAGCACAAATCAGCACAGATGCAGTGCAAATTAATGCTCTCTTTGTTTTTTAAATTTTAATAACATTGGGTGCAAAGTGGTCAGGGCTTGATGTTACATAATCTGAATTTGTATTCCAATATCTCAAAAACATTGAACCGGCTGAAACATTCATTTTTGTGGCACAAAATAGTTTTCCAGTTTAACAGCTGGCGGTCCATCACCCTGCATCTTGGTTGCGTTCTGCACTTATGCAGTAAAAGCAAACTTTGCATGTGCACAAGTAAGTTGTCTCAATAGGTGTATACAACGGACGTATGTCCATTTATTATAAATATATTAATCTGCAAATAAATTTTGGATGGTATGTTAAGCAACATTTAAAGCATGTGAACGATAATTTTTTCAATGTTCACTCTTACCTTTCAATTGCATTGAATGGCTTTGTAGTGACTTCTTGTCATTGGTGACGCTCTTTTGTCCTAATGTGCCTCAAACGTATGGGAACTGCCTTGTGCAAGCTTTCAAAGTTCCAAAAGATGTAAAACTCTTTAAAATATACAGCATCAAAACTCGTTTGGCAAATATATCCGTCTCGCAATTTCAGTCAAATGAAATGATCATTTTCTTAAGTAAATGTAACTCAATTAAAATATGGAAATGCACATACCTTAAAAGTTTTGTCTAGATTACTCAATATTATACATCATTTTTGTAAATTTAAAAGGTGTGTTTTAAGAACTAATGAAAATTAAGTAAGGTACTTAAAATATCAAAGTAAATTTATTAACATTTATTTTTATGTTGAAAATTTTTTATGTTAAAATTACAAGCCAACAGAATCATTTTTATCAGTGCAGGTAAAGGCATTGGATACTAGCAAACAAAGACATTGGCCAATCAGATATAGACCCTCCAACTCCAAAAATGCCTATTTTTTTTGCTAGTGTCCTACAAGGATGGACACCTTTGCTCTTCGGAGAGAAACAAAATACAAGAGTAGTAGACTTTAATGGTTGCCAACTGTAATCCCAATTAGAAAAACAAGAGAAGTACTCAGGTCTATGTAAAAGTATACCACATTTATTTAAATAACATGGTTAAATTCACATAATGAACGTGTCACCAAAAACATGTGCAGTCTATAAAGCATTCTCCCATAGGCTAACTGGCTAAAATGATGTGTACATAAGCAAACAAAACCTGTCTGGTTGGCCCACTTAAAATTATCTCATGTGGATGAGTCAGATAAAAGACATCCATATATATATATATATATATATATATATATATATATATATATATATATATATATATATATATATATATATATCCTTATATCTGGCCAAAGACATGAGTCAATGTACCATCACCAGTAGGAATCGCTACGCGTTTTGCCAAAGGCTTCCTCAGAGTATCCTAATGGTACTGGGAGATGTAATATAATTAATATACAAACTTACATAATTTTAGGTACATATACAACATAGAAGTATCACAGAAATTAGATTTCTAGTGAGAAATATATATACAGAAAATACAATTTTAACAAGATTTATTCCCCAAATATTGAGTACTCACTCACATACATATGAACCCAAGATGAGAGCCTTGGAATATAGTAATCCACAATGATAGGGGAGAGAGAGAGGAGGTAGCGCACATCCAGTGCACATCCAGAGAAGTGGAAAAGGAAGGGCACATCTGAGTCAGTGTGGCCAAGAGTATTATACAAGTAAATGCGCAAAAGGTCAGATGTATGGTTAGTAAAAACTCATGGGGTACAAGATTAACACTTGCCGTTATGGCATATTAGTATATAGATAAAATGTAACAAGGTCCAAGGTAATATGTTTGAAAAGATGTACTTTGTTGTACTTTTTTTGGGGAAGGGGGGGAGGGATGGGTAGAGGATCCAGGAAGGGTAGGAAAATGGCAAAATCTGGGGGGCTGATAAAAAAAGTCCACAACACAGGGCTGCCTCCGATGAGGAACTGAAACCAGGTTCCAAGTAACTGAGGAGAAAAGACAAAGAGAGGGGCGCCTCTGGGTGCAGTAGTTTTGAACAATATAATTTATTATAACCATGTGTTCTAACAACTCACATTTAGTAGAGTTATCTTAGGCATGTAGTATAAGTCCATCAGATGTCATCAGATTGGTCTCCGTATCGGTGCTTGGTGCAATCCTCCTGGTATTAGTGTCTCTGTACACCGCTATGATGAAAAAGCCGGCTGCGGTGGAGAAGGTTCTCAAAGCGAGGCTTGGTCCGAAGGGGGTTCCAGGCACATCAGAATGACGTCACTTTTTCATCATAGCGGTGTACAGAGACACTAATCCCAGGAGGATTGCACCCAGCACCGATACGGAGACCGATCTGATGACATCTGATGGACTTATACTACATGCCTAAGATAACTCTACTAAATGTGAGTTGTTAGAACACATGACCAAGAGAGCCTACAAGTGGCCTAGCCACTACCCAGCAGGTAAACAAAGTGATCATGCTTTGTAATTGTAAACTATATACAGTGATAATTCAATTCTGACATTCGATAATGAATATCCAAATGTCTTGTTTGTATAGCTATACATGTTTTAGTTACACTTATGCCACGTACACACGAAGGGACAATCCCGCGGGATTATCCGCTGGACTGAAGTCCAGCGGATAATCCCCTCGTGTGTGGGCGCCGGCGGACTTTTTTTGGCCAAAGTACGGCGGACTAAAGTTTTAAGTTTTGTTTTAAAATTATCCGCTGGACTTGGCAGTCCAGCGGATAATCCGGTCGTGTGTAGTATGGTCCGGCGTACCAAAAAGGACGCATGCTCAGTAGCTAGTATGTCACGGACTCGCTCGGTCTGGTAAAACTAGCCTTCGTTTTGAAGCTCGCACAATCGTCACGCTGCTGATCTTTTTTTTTTTTTTTCTGACAGCGGGATTTGTATGTTATCGTACTTGAAGAATGATTTTGCCTTGCTGCTTGTATATTCACGCAGAGTACTCCCGAACGTTTTTTCTTCAGCATTCTTTAGTGAAGTTATATATTTGTATATATATATATATATATATATATATATATATATATATATATATATATATATATATATATATATATATATATATATATATATAGATATATATATATATAGATATAGATATCCAAATCGCCAAATTTAAAAGATATCTATATTTCTCAATAAACCCAAAAAAAGATCTATCTATATATACATATATATATATATATTTATATATATAGATATATATATATATACGTGTATATATATATATATATATATATATATATATATATACGTGTATATATATATATATATATATATATCTATATATATATATATATATATATATATATATATCTAGATATATATATATATATATATATATATATATATATATATATATATATATATATATATATATATATATATATATATGTACATATATCTCTATTTAGATATATTTTAGTATTTGTTGGTTATCAAAAGGATTTGTTATTACACATGATACAATTGTGGAGTCAGCAGAGCTTGCCCTTAATTCAGATCTTAACCCTCACCTTTCCAGCGACTGCACTTGCAGTTCCATTGAAGTTGCACTTTACACTTGTATTGTCAAATGAATGTTTAGACATGTACCTGCCTACTCCTAAAGAAACTATGTTTTTCAATAACAAGCACGTATATCATTTGTTGATGAAAAAATAAATACCATTTATTCTGGTTTAAACAAACAAGGCAAAACAAAATAGGAAGGCAACACTGGAGCCACTTTGCGATTTTGCAAAGACTTTTTGCCCCAACGGCAGACATCAAGTTTGTGAAGCCAAAAATTAAGCTTGGACAGATTTCATCCAATATAGGGAGCACAAGAAGATTGACCAGGAATCAGACAGACCAGGAACAGCAGCAGATGACATCTATGTCCCCAAGCTGTGGCACTACAACAGCCTGTGTCTTCTGTGAGACCAGACTGAAGCCAGGCAATCACTTCCGACTCTTCCCACCACGCTGCCCTGCACTCTTCCCTGCAGTCTTCCCTGCACG
Source organism: Lithobates sylvaticus (assembly GCA_028564925.1). Lineage (NCBI taxonomy): Eukaryota > Metazoa > Chordata > Amphibia > Anura > Ranidae > Lithobates > Lithobates sylvaticus. The sequence goes on from CM053027.1 coordinate 319,962,708, forward strand.
CTTCCTTGGAGGCTGACTTGTGGTAGGAGGAGGAGGAGGAGGAGGAGGAGGAGAAGAAGGAAGAGGAGGAGGAGGAGGAGGAGGAGGAGGAGGAGAAGTTGCTGTCGGGCCTTCATGTGTCAGGCGGGTGGATTCTCTTAATTGACCCCTCAAACCCCCCTTAATAGCCTCAAAAATGAGGCCCTCGCACAGGTGCCGTTGGCCCTTTTCCATTTCCAGCAACCTGCTGGCCAAGTAGGTGCCATAGGCCTCTTCTGGAATGGGGGGTCTTTCGAGAATCGCACTCGCCTTCCGAATAAGTTGGAGTGATTCCTCCTCAACAATGGTCATCCTCCTGGGCCTTCTTGGGGGTAAGGGCAGGGGTGGAGGTAGACTTCTTAATCCAGTCTGGCTCGTGCTGGGCCCAGCCACCTCCTGGCTCTCGCTGGTCATGTCCTCCTCCTCCATACCACTTGTCCCGGCATCATCCTGGGTCAGCTCATCCTGTGTGCAAATAAAAACAAAAATCAAACACCTGGTTTTTGGTTTATGGCCTCCTCAATCATCCAATTGTAAACTTATGAAGGAGCAGATACATTTTTAAAAACATCCAAAAGGCTATCATTTGGACCCCTGCATTTTCCAAGCAGATCACCAATGTTGTATAAGGCATTTTTTCCCACTACTGGATGTATGTATACACTATATATGTATCGATATGTTGCACCCACACTTTTTCGAAGTTTGCGCAATTTTTGGCAGCTTTTTTCACAATTCTGAGTTCAGGGTGTTAATTGTTTCACATTTTAACGTTTACAGCATTAATATTCACACAATCACAATTTGGGATACTAAATATATACCTGGCTCCAGCTGGGCGCATCAGCCTGCTCCAAGGTGGAGGGGTCTTCTCCTTCCGTGGAAGCCTCAGCTGGGGTGGAGGGAAGAGTGGAGGGAAGAGTGGAGGGAAGGGTGGAGGGAAGAGTGGACAGTGATTGCCTGGGTTCCATCTGGTCACCTATAAAAGCCAGTTGGTTGTAGTACCACAGCTTCGGTACATAAACATTCTCTGCTGCTGCTCCTGATCTGACTGATTCCTCAATCTTCTTGCGCTCCCGCTTGTACATGTGCCTTAAACTTGCAATTCTGGCTTCAACAAACTTGGTGTCTGCGTTGGGGACTTGAGTCTTCACAAAATCCACAAGTGGCCCCAGTGTTGCCTTCCGGACATCCCTATTGCCATATAAAGGGTTCTTGAGCTGCCACAGGTTGGTATTTTTTCTGTAGAGCGCAATGAATTCGGACATGAACTGCTGGTCCTTGAATGGATTCCACTGGGCTGCTGCCATGTTTGTTTCTGTTTTGTTAGTAATGGCAATACAAAAGACCAAAAACACAAATGTTACTAAAAACGCACATCCAGTTTTTCAAACCAAACATTACACAACACACCCACACACAGGCAGCAACACACCCACACAGGCAGCAACACATCCACACAGGCAGCAACACATCCACACAGGCAGCAACACACCCACACAGGCAGCAACACACCCACACAGGCAGCAACCCCTACACACAGGCAGCAACACACCCACACAGGCAGCAACCCCTACACACAGGCAGCAACACCTACACACAGGCAGCAACCCCTACACACAGGCAGCAACACACACATATCCTTGAAAAATGCAGGCCCAAAACCCAATAAACCACAGTAATGCATCCTAGAAAACACTTACCTTCGTACAGAGCGCTCGCTACTTCCGTTCGGGAACACGTGGGGCCCTCAAACAGCCTTATATACACTGCGCACGCGTCGAAGTCCGCCTGCGTCCTCCGCGTCGCCCCCCCATGACGTTCCTCCTGACGAGTATTCCCCGCCCCGCTTCCCCTCGTTGCATTGTGGGTGAATAAATTCATGAAGATGGCGGACACATTCTCAGCCAGTAGCGCGGAGGAAAGCCAAGAAGCGAACACATCTGCATCCAGCAGCAGATATAAGGCCACCAATATGGCCTTTGAAGAGATGGTGGAGATGGTGGACATCCTCCAAAGGGAAGATTACGACGGGGAAAATGGCCCCTACCCTCGACCCAACTTGCGCAAGGACAAGATTCTCACTACAATCGTCAGCACCCTGGAGCAGAAATTCGGCGTACGAAGGGGCAAGGATCAACTGCGCAAGCGATGGTCCGACATCAAATCCAGGGAGCACGATCAGTACAGGAGAATTCGAAAAGCCATCAAAAAAAGTAAGTCAAGCACGTGCGCTACTATGGTTATACTTGATATGTCTAATCTTGCGCAGATGTTATTACCATTCGTACGTGAAACTTGCGCAGATGTTATTACCATTCGTACGTGAAACTTGCGCAGATGTTATTACCATTCGTACGTGAAACTTGCGCAGATGTTATTACCATTCGTACGTGAAACTTGCGCAGATGTTATTACCATTCGTACGTGAAACTTGCGCAGATGTTATTACCATTCGTACGTGAAACTTGCGCAGATGTTATTACCATTCGTACGTGAAACTTGCGCAGATGTTATTACCATTCGTACGTGAAACTTGCGCAGATGTTATTAGCACTCGTACGTGAAACTTGCGCAGATTTGATGAAAGTTCAGTTTGTCTTCATAACGTTTAGTCAGTTTACCTGGCTTTGGGTTGTTGGAGTTGTAAGGTTGTTTATTATTGTCACTATCTATACAATTACTGCTGTAGTAAGGGTTTTAGGGGTAACTTACACAGGGACTCCAGAAGCTGTTTTGGGGGGGGGGATAAATATGTTAAGCAGGGTGTCAAGCTCACAATTCAGGAAAAATGCTCATCATCTACAAATACTGTAGGTGGTGACTTTTCGAAGAAGTACACTCACCTGTCCCTTGGATGGTGCAGCTACAATCTCTGATCTTGCAATCATGAAATTAATCTTTGCGGCTTCACTTCCCGGGTCACTATTGGGCATGTGCCAGTTGCGCAATGCAATAGGACTGGTCCGCGCTGTGTGTCCCAGCAGACAGCACGGTGGGACGGGATGTGGCGTATACTTCTGTGGGAGTCTAGGGCCGGATGTGTGTGCAAATACCTGCCTTACACAGGTATCTGCAACCCCTCCCCCCTAAAAGGTTCCAAATAAGACACCACAGGGGTGCAGGGATACAATGAGCGGAAGTTCAAATTTAGGGTTGAAGGGGCGTTTAAGTATTGGAGTTTCATTAGATAGACATTTCAATTCTGTCTTCAAGTAGGATCTTCTAACAAACTGCTAATAATTGGACAACACTTTTAAACAATGTTTAATAATCCTATTTTGGCACTCAAATATCAGTGTGATTAAAAGTGTACCTTTTTGTGTTCCATTACCATAGGGGGCAAAAGACTCAGACGTCAGTCCGAACCTACGAGGACCTCCCGGCCTCACCAGACTAATTGGGCAGTTAGCCCAAGCCCACGCGTGGATGTGGCGGAACAGGTGGTTGAAGTGGATCAAATCTGCACCCCACCAAGTGAGTGTCTCAGAACACAGATTGAGCTAATAAATTAAGGTCTGCATGTTTTTGACACTTTTTTTCTTGTGTTTTATCTACCCAACTTTTAGGTGATGCTGATCTGTTTGTGGAAGGACAAGCTGCGGAGCCATTTTCCACAGACAGTGCCCACAGGCTTATTGGCCAGATCATGGCCTGGAATCTGCAGCTGGAAAATATGCAGAAGGAGAGGGCCACCATGCAGCAGGGAATGAAGGACATGATTGATGTTTTGGGGAGAATCTAAACACCCTTTTCCATTTCTTAACATCAATCATGTCCTTCATTCCCCTTTTGATGCGCTATTTGTTACAAATTTTAGAGGCCCAATTTTTAATATGCACACGGTGTGTCAACATGTGCTATGTGCCATCAGGGGATCTCAATGCACGCATTTGGTGTTTGCAACCCCTAATGCTAGTAGGTGAGAGGGAAGGGGTTTCACACACCAAACACGTCCATTGATTCCCCATGATGGGACATAGCACATGTTGACATTACCCATTTTCCTGCAAAATTAGTGTGCATATTATAAATTTGGCTTATACTGTTCATGGGTTACCTGTTGAACTTTGTAAGTTCTCGACTTTTACATATTGTAAATATTTGCAAATGCTAAGCCAAAATTGTATACCATTTTAAAACATGTTTTTATGTTTGTTTATAAAAATAAATAAAAATTTTAAAAAAAAAATATGTTGTGAGAAAAAGACCAAAAAATTTTAAAAAATATAACCAAAAAAATCTAAAATATGTTGGTAAAAAAAAAAAAAAAATCTTTACCAAAAATACCAAAAAAAAAAAAAAAAAAAAAAAAAAAACAAAAAAAAAAGGTTTGGATGTGCACTAGAATAAATAAAAAAATTTTTGCACAAATTAAACAATGTGTGGCTTCTTCTTTTTAAATACTACCAGTTTGACCAAAACATGTTGTGGTTCATTGACAAAGGGGCTTATTTACTAAACGCAAACCAAGTTTGCCACTATTAAGAAGTGCACTAGGACAACATATAAAACAGGCAAAATTAAAAGAAAAACAATACCAAAATACCAATCTTTCAAACATAAATAACTGTATTTATTCTTTCTCAAACAAAAAGATGGTTTAAGGGTCTGCTGCCATTGCAATGGCCCCCCTACCATTAAAATAATTTAAATAACGGTCCCGCACTTGCTGGGCTGATTGTGGGGCCAAACCAAGACGGCGAGTATCCAGCCCTGTCAGGTCGCCTTCCACTCCGGCCTCAGGCCCGATTGGTAATGAGTATGTTCCCGAATGTTTGCGTAAATAATTGTGCATGACACAGCATGCAAGAATAATAGTATTCAGTTTGTACTCTGCCAGATGTATGGATGTAAGGAGCAATCTGAAACGGTTGGCCATAATACCAAAGGCATTTTCCACAACCCTTCTTGCTCTGGCCAACCGATAATTAAAAATCCTCCTCTCAGGGGTGAGGGATCGTTGGGGAAATGGCCTCATCAGGTGGTCACCCAGACCGAACGCCTCGTCGGCAATGAAAACGAACGGGAGTCCCTCCACATTATCTTCATCTGGTGGCAGCTCCAGGCCACCAGTCTGGAGACGATGACCGAACTCCGTGTGGTTGAAGACTCCTCCGTCCGACATCCGGCCGTTTTTCCCCACATCCACATACAGAAAGTCATATTGTGCCGACACCACCGCCATCAACACGATACTATGGAACCCCTTATAATTCCAATAGTATGACCCCGAATGGGGTGGGGGCACAATTCGCACATGTTTGCCGTCAATCGCCCCTCCGCAGTTGGGAAAGTCCCAACGGGCAGCAAACTGGGAAGCCACAGTCTGCCATTCCTGTGGCGTGGAGGGACACTGTGAAGTCAAACAGAAAGATACAATTCAAATTAACAACCAGGCAAAACACCAAACTAAATGCAACAAAATAACAAACAATTTGGAAGAACATATGTATTTATTTTGTAAGTCCTTGAAATAAAGCCAAAAGATTAAGGATAAAAGGGACAAATCTCTGATTGATGACCCCTCTGATGGCCCAGAGAAGATAATAATGGGGATGTGGGTGGGGAGTAATTAATTGTAAGTTCACACAATACACATGCAATCAATTAAAGGTGTGTGTGGGGGTGGGGGGTTAATTACAAGCTGACCCAAACCACATGCAATCAATTAAAGGTGTGTGTGGGGGTGGGGGGGTTAATTACAAGCTGACCCAAACCACATGCAATCAATTAAAGGTGTGTGTGGTGGGGGTGGGGGGGTTAATTACAAGCTGACCCAAACCACATGCAATCAATTTAAAAATGAGGGTCAAGGGGGGTGAAAGGGGTGAGGGTCAAGGGGGGTGAAAGGGGTGAGGGGCAAGGGGGGTGAAAGGGGGGGTGAGTAAAGCAGTACAATGGAGCTGGTAATATACATTTTTAACCAAAGAAAGTGACTAGGCTAGGGGTGTTTAGGGGGCCAAGATTCCATGCTGGGGAGGTTGGTGCAAGGAAAGATGCATGTGACCCACTAAATAATACATTGTTCAAGCTATTTCGATAAGTCAACCATAAAATACTAGACAAAAAAATAAAAATAAAAAAAAAAAAATAAGGAATAGGGGACATTCATAGAATAGTCCTATCATGGGAATTAGCTAATGATGACATTGATGCACTACATTAGCAAACATACAAGACATAGGTAATTTTAAAAGAGAAGACTTACCTTAATGTATTCCTCCTGCAGGACGTGGATAATGGCAGAACAGGTCTCTGGAATAATGAGCCCCAGAGCCTGGGGGGAGATGCCTGTCGTGAACTTGAGGTCCTGCAAGCTTCTCCCCGTCGCCAAGTAACGCAACGTGGCGACTAGCCTCTGCTCCGCACTGATGGCTTGCCGCATGCAGGTATTCTGCCTGGTAATATAAGGGGACAGCGAAGCCAACAGACGGTGAAAAATGGGGTCCGTCATCCGGAGATAATTCCTGAAATCATCAGGATTATTCTCACGGATCTCACGGAGCAAAGGCATATGCGAGAATTGGTCACGCTGGCGCAACCAATTCTTGGTCCATGAACTCCTCCTCACCCTGTTCATGGACTGGGCTCGTGCCAAGGTGTTAACCGCAACACCGAGCCCCTGCACAGCACGAACTCGTTCCCGAGTACGTCCACACTCCATGGCTTCAAAACGGTCGGCTGATCAAACAAACAACTTAACAGAACGCACTGAAGAACAGCAAGGCCTATGAAGAACGACCTGAAAAACAGGAACGAGCGGACCAGAACGGCCTGAGAACAGGTAGGAACTGATCCACACGCACTGAAAGCCAGATACAAACCTCACAAGCACAAACTGAACGGCAGAAGCGAACGAATTAAGCAGAAGTCTGAGAAGCGCGAATCGTCTCTAACCAAACGTCAACTAACACGCGATACACACGAGATCAGCTGACGGTGCCCAAAGGGTGTCGTTTGGGATCTCGAGCTTCCTTTTTCTAGTCCCGTCGTACGTGCTGTACGTCATCGCGTGAACCGCCGGACTTTTTGCGTGATCGTGTGTGGTCAAGTCCGTTCGCTTTTTAGTCCAGCGTACCTAGCTGGAAAGTCCAGCGGATTGTCCGCTGGACTTAGGTCCGCCGGCAAAAGTCCGTACGTGTGTACGAGGCATTAAGGGGACTTACTTAGAAAATAAATGGTAGAAAATAAACAAAAAGTTTCTAGGTTCATAGCTTCACATAGGGTCCCATATGTACATAATGTTCCGCCATGCGGTATATCTCTGGAAATAAATCCAGCAGTATAAATGATTAAGGTGAGAACCACCAAAATTGGCCTTATTTAACAATGATTATGGATGGATTTGATGCTTTTCAAATGAGTTTACTCCATCCGTTCCTAGCTTCTGTTCCTAACACCTCCCAAGAGGTGAATAAGGCATCGGCTTTTCTCGTACCTTCACCTCCCCTATATATGGAGGGTGAAGATGGCTGCCAGAGAGGCGGCTCCTTCCCATGCCTGCCACACACAGACTGACAGGACAAGACAATTGCAAATTAGTTAAAACTGGAGCAACGTGTTTCTAACATGTAAACAGAAACTATAGCACTTCAGGTGAGAGTATCACTCGCATAATGTAATCCCCATGGTGGGTGCGCATCCTGGTTTGCCACTGCAATACAATAATGTAAAGAAAGTTGGTAGCACACCACGCTATAGAGATGCCAAATCCTTTATTCCATGTGTCAGGAGAAGACAGCACAAAGACAGAGTTTGCTGGAGCTGTTAACACGTTTCACACATATGCTAGTGTTTAATCATAGCATAACATGATTAAGCACTAGCATATGTGTTAAATGCATTAACAACAGCTCCAGCAAACTGTCTTTTTGCTGTCTTCACCTGACACATGGAAGAAAGGATTTGGCATCTCTATAGCCGGGTGTGCAACCAACTTTCTTCACACAACCTGTGTCTAAACCACTATTGTACAATTCTCAGTTCACTTGAAGGTCCTGAGACTTTAAAAACCTTTCAAGTACTTTCCTTACATGAACCTATTCTGTACAGTGACCAGACTACTCCTGGAAAAAACTGCTTTCCCTTCCCAATCATTTCGCTGAACAACATCCATTTGAAGAGGCATTTATTAATAAGTAGGCCATTCCCTTTGTGGATTCAGCTATTTATTGTCTAAATAAAACACTGAGTGTTCTCACTGAGAACACTCTTTTAAACCTGCATACAAGTCCTCTTCACAATGAGAAGATGAAATTTGTTGGCCTGTGCGAACACCTGGACCAAAAGCATCTTAGAAGCATGGGTAAAAGCTGTGATGTCCAAAGTCCAAAGGCTACAAGCTTGTGTTTCACTCTCTGCCCATCTACCTCTCCCCTCTTAGAACTACAATCTTACTCTGTCTCCACACATGCTAATAGCTCTCAGTGATGCTCTGGAAGATCTTTCAAGTCAAGAAGTCATTGCCAGAGTTCCAGAAATGGAAAGGTTTCAAGGTTTCTTCTCAAACCTGTTCATCATTCTCAAAGCCAACAGAGCATTCGGCCTATCTTGGATCTGAAGGCACTCAATGTCTACATTCGTGTTAAAAAATGTGTCATCTATGCTACGACATTCTGAAACTCTGAGTGAATTGATTGTCCTTTCATCGCTGAACCTCTTGGCTGCAAGATCGTCTTGCCAGGATACCAAAGTGTACATTAATCATCAGGGAGGAACTAGGAGTTTTGCTGTGGAAAAGGAAATGAAAAATGTTCATCTTTTACTCCGAACTTTATACAGTATCTCACAAAAGTGAGTACACCCCTCACATTTTTGTAAATATTTTATTATATCTTTTCATGTGCCAACACTGAAGAAATTACACTTTGCTACAATGTAAAGTAGTGAGTGTACAGCTTGTATAACAGTGTACATTTGCTGTCCCCTCAAAATAACTCAACACACAGCCATTAATGTCTACACCGCTGGCAACAAAAGTGAGTACAACCCTAAGTGAAAATGTCCAAATTGGGTCCAAAGTGTCAATATTTTGTGTGGCCACCATTATTTTCCAGCACTGCCTTAATCGTCTTGGGCATGCAATTAACCGAGCTTCACAGGTTGCCACTAGAGTCCTCTTCCACTCCTCCATGATGACATCACGGAGCTGATGTATGTTAGAGACGTTGCTCTCTTCCACCTTCCGTTTGAGAATGCCCCCACATATGCTCAATAGGGTTTAGGTCTGGAGACATGCTTGGCCAGTCCATCACCTTTACCCTCAGCTTCTTTATCAAGGCAGTGGTTGTTGTCTTGGAGGTGTGTTTGGGGTTGTTATTATGTTGGAATACTGCCCTATGGCCCAGTCTCCAAAGGGAGGGGATCATGCTCTGCTTCAGTATGTCACAGTACATGTTGGCATTCATGGTTCCCTCGATGAACTGTAGCTCCCCAGTGCCGGCATCACTCATGCAGCCCCAGACCATGACACTCCCACCACCACGCTTGACTGTAGGCAAGACACACTTGCTTGAACCAAATAAGTTTATCTTGGTCTCTTCAGACCACAGGACATGGTTCCAGTAATCCATGTCCCAAGTCTGCTTGTCTTCAGCAAACTGTTTGCAGGCTTTCTTGTGCATCATCTTTAGAAGAGGCTTCCTTCAGGGATGACAGCCATGCAGACCAATTTGCTGCAGTGTGCAGCGTATGGTCTGCGCACTGACAGGCTGACCCCCCACCCCCCTTCAACCTCTGCAGCAATGCTGGTAGCACTCATACATCTATTAACCAAAGACAACCTCTGGATATGACGCTGAGCACATGCACTCAACTTCTTTGGTGGACCATGGCGAGGCCTGTTGTGAGTGGAACCTGTCCTTTTAAACCACTGTATGGTCTTGACCACCATGCTGCAGCTCAGTTTCAGGGTCTTGGCAAACTTTCTTTTTAGCCTAGGCCATCTTTATGTAGAGCAACAATTCTTTTTTTCAGATCCTCAGAGAGTTCTTTGCCATGAGGTGCCATGTTGAACTTCCAGTGACCAGTATGAGAGAGAAAGCATGATAACACCAAATTTAACACACCTGCTCCCCATTCACACCTGAGAACTTGTAACACTAAGGAGTCACATGACACCGGGGAGGGAAAATGGCTAATTGGGACCAAATTGGACATTTTCACGTGGGGTTTATTCACTTTTGTTGCCAGCGGTTTAGACATTAATGGTGTGTTGAGTTATTTTGAAACATACATAGACCAAATTGTACCTCATCTCTGTAATACCTTTAATAAATTTCTAGCAACTGGTGAGATTCTCTCTGAATCTCTTGAAGGGGTCATAACTACCTTCCACAAATTAGGCAAACCCTCTCATGACCCTGCCAGCTATCGCCCTATCTCTCTTTTAAATACTGATCTCAAACCTATGCCAAACTGCTAGCTACCCGCCTAGCAGCATTTATGCCCACGCTCATTCACACTGATCAGGTAGGCTTCATACCTCATAGACAAGCTTCTGATGGGACACACTGGTTCATAGACCTAATCCACTGGGCAGAGAACCACCAAATGCCTCTCTGTTGATCTCCCTGGATGCAGAAAAGGCATTTGACAGGGTTCACTGGCGATATTTGGAATCTGTACTTCAGAAATTTGGCATCAATTGCCCCTTTCTTCACGCTATCTTAGGTCTATACTTCACCCCCAGTGCGAACGTATTAACATCTGGTTTATTATCTACTCTCTTTCCCATAACTAATGGGACTTGTCAGGGATGCCCCCTATCACCCCTAATTTTTGCGCTTGTGATTAAACCCCTGGCCCAAGCTATACGATTACACCCCCTCATCATAGTACTGAAAGTCGGCCAAGAATGCCACATAATTGGCTTATACTCCAATGATGTAATCATATGGCTCACCGACCCCTTACAATCCCTTCCTCCACTTTGTGACCTCCTAGAGCAATTTGGACATTTGTCTATGTACAAACTGAATCACTCTAAAACTGCTATGTTGGGCGTCTCCCTCCCGCCACATCTTAAAACCACCATTACTGAAAAATCCCCCTTTTCCTGGTCCCCCAGCTCGTCAATGACATACTTAGGCATCCACCTAACCTCTCCATCTGCTATGCTGTTTCGCTCCAATTTCACCTCACTATGTCAGAAACTCCAAGATGTATCTACGACGTTCCTTACAGTTAAGTCCCCCTGGGCAGCTATAGCCCTGTCCAGAATGTTTCTCCTGCCACATATATTGTATTTCTTTAGGACTCTCTCTCTACCTATTCTCCAGTCCAACCTCTCCAAACTACAACGTCTCCTCAATCAGTTCATATGGGCAGCATGCAAACCTTGTATCAAATCCTCATTACTCAGCATCCCAAGAGCATATGCTGGACTTGGAGTCCCTAATCTAAAACTGTACTATAAAGCAACAATCTTAGACCAAATGAAAATATGGTGGTCTTCAGCTCCCACATCATCCTGGATCCAAATTGAAGCGTCAGGCTCTCACGCAACACCCCTCTTCAAGTCTAGCAGCTACCTGGTTGGGATACCACACAAACTGTTAGCAAACTGAGCAAGTTTGTACTCAAAAGCAGGGATCCTCTGACAGTTGCACCGGATGCTCTGCATGATAAGTAAAACCTGATTTATTTAAGATTGAGATGGAGGACAATCTGGTGAATCTAATCACACCAAGCTGGCCAAAGTGGATGTGGTACTCTGACTTCATTAGACCCCTGGCAGACATCTTGTGGGTTCTTTAGAGTTGACTGTATCTTCTGTCTCAGGGACCAGTTTACCACCTCTGCCTTTGTTCATATAATCTCACCTGTACATCCTCTAGTGACTCCATGGGATCTGAACCTGGTTCTGTCAGCTCTTCAAAGACAACTCTTTGAATCTTTTAGGGATATTCCCCTGATTGTCATCCACAAGGTTGCCTTCCTAATTACCACCACCTTTACAAAGTGTGTTTCTTAGTTAGAGGCCTTGTTTTGTTAAGAACCTTTTCTTTTTCTACACAATGACAAGATTGTCTTCAGGCTCATAGCCACGTTTCTCTGAAAGTTAGTTTCTTTCCTTCACCTTAACAAGAACATTGTTCATATGTCCTTCTGTTAGACCCCAGTTAATGCAAAGGAGATCTTTCTTTATTGTTTGGATATGGTGTGAGCTGTTCCTGTTTATCGTACAGCAGATACATCCCCATTAAGAAAGACTTTATTTTTGTCATTCCTAAGGGACAACCTGCTTCTTTTTCTCCCTTCCCTGGCTCAGACAGATCATCATACAAGCCTATAGGCTTAAAGTTTGATCTTATTCTGTCAAGGGACACTTTACCAGATCAGATAATGCTTCTTGGGCTCTTCAGCATTAGGCATCTGTTTCTCTCATTTGCAATGCTGCCACATAGTCTCAAAATTTTACCAGGGTGATGTACAAGCCTCTGCTTGGAGTGTTAGGTACTATAGATAGCTTGTTGTTCTGTGACTGCCAGCAGTTTTTATCCTGTTATTCGGTGAGCATGTTTTTGTTTGCTATGTTGCCTACCCTACAGTTAGTCTGCAAATTGTCTCAAATTTACTTATAATGCTGTGACCATTACTGAATGATAAAGAAAACTCATGATATACTCCTAATTCTTTTCTACAAAAGTGAAGCATTATGGGAGTGAAAGGGGTTATAACTGACTGTCCAATGGCGTTTTTTGTTTACCAGTGGCCAAATCCTCTTGTAGGTAGAAGTATAGCCAAATTGCCTCTGATTTACTTACTTATAATCTTGCTTAATCAACTCCAAGAAAAAAAATTATAGCAAGTACAAAATCCTGTTATTATTATAATAAAAATATGAATGTTTTGTTAATATATTCAAAGTGGTTTGGTTTAGGAGAGTTCAGCTTTGTTAAGTCATTTTTATAAATTTTATTTTATATTGATTCCGATCAGATTACTCCTTACCTTGAGTGAGTGTTCCTCCTACTTGGGTGAGTGTTAGACAGTCTACATATGCATCACTTTTTTTTTTTTTTTTTTCATTCAACCAGAAGGTTGAACAAAATAGAAAATGTAACCGATTCCCCTAGCTACACACTTGATGTGGAAGGTGGAATCCTCCCTGCTGAACTATTGTATTCTGGTATTCTGACAGCAGGGAGGATTCCCCGCCATCAGAATGTACAGATCGGCGCTGCTGGCTATAGCATGTGGTACTGATCTGGTAGGGAAACTCCAGGAGGGCGGTTGTGCAGAAGTTGATCAATAGATCAACTTCTGTACAACCTCCCTACCCATACATTGGTTGAAATTCAGCCAGTCTCTGCTGAACCAGACACATTTCAAACCATGTATAGCCAGCTTTAGATAATTGTTGCTATAGGCTATCAGGGCTGCTGATAAGGCAGTACAGCAAACCCTCCTGTACTAGACCTGGGCCCATTGGTTTAAAAGAGGGGCCCATACATCTGTTATGCAGGATGTCTGGCTGTACTATCTTATTGCAGGCGTGATCCTCTTCTGCCTCCTCCCGCTGCCAGCTTCTCCTCTTCTTTCCCCCTCTAGCTGCACTACAAGCGGATTGTTTCTAGCTCATGCGTCCCTTCCATCTGCTGTCTCATGTGTGCCCCATTCCCCCACAGCACTGCTGTAATTGAGAACAGGGGAGGGGACCAGTAAATATGTCATTTACTGGCCTCTTCCTTTCCTCAATGAACACAGTGAGTGATTGGTACCAATTGTTGCTATATGCTACCAGGGCCACATTCATCACTGAAGCATAGTAAATTATGCTTCAGTTTGTGAATGAGCAGGAAGCCTCTGTGCACTTCCTATTCATTCATCTGTGCAGCTGAGGCTACAGAGAAAGGAACTGATAAATCTATGTCCCCAGTCACTTTCAAAAGGGGGAAGGGGGGGTCAAGTAGGCTGTATGGGGCCCCATGATTACTAACAGCAGCCATGTGTGCGATCATGCCAACTTGGCAGCATATTCAAATTTAGGCAGAGGGATGAGGTAGTCCAGTTTGTAAAACAAATCACTACCAACCCAAAAAATTAAGAAATTGTTGGAGACAGGTGGATCTGAAAGGAGAACCATGGTTTTATAGAACATAGGATATATCTTTTCAAAGAATTCCCATCTTGTCTAATGTATGTTTAACATCCTTGCACCTTAAATATATCCCACATTCCTGCGGTCATTGTATACATTTTTTAAGTAAACTCCATCCCCAACCAGTTCAAACAGCACTCATTTGCCCTAATCATAATTGTTCTTGTTATGGGAATTTTTTTGGATCTATAAGAATGGAGTCACTATCTAAATTCTGAGGCAGAATGTAGATAACTCCCTGAGGAATAAAAAATGTTTTTATTTGTTTTGAATACCTTCTTAAAATTTTTAGAATAAAAATATTGAGAATTTTCTGAACAAAGCTTTGAACTACATGTGTCAGTATGACAAGCTTAGAGAAAATCCTTACTGGGCTGTCTGTGAACTCCTTTATTTCACACATTGTGCAGATCTGAGCATGCACCACACACATTTGAATGAAAACATTCTGGTGACTTAAAGTTTCACAACCTTGAAGGAAAAAAAATTAGCATTACAATGCATTATCCAGCGCTGTCACATTGATAGCTGGCACTGTCAGACACCAATATCAAGAAACTTCCAGCTCTCCTTGGATCACAGAACCCTTGCAGATGACAGATTGTGAATGCAGATTTTAAACGTGCCGTACATAATTCAATCAGAGCTATTTCAGACAGTCTTTTGCATCCCCGAGGATTTGTTTCTTCTCCCTTATAATCCTTTCTGTAATTATTGGTAAGGTTAAGTAATCTTATTCTGAAAATAAAAATGCATATCACAGTATCCACAGTATTTTTGATTCATTTTGACAATGCACAATAACAATATTAATGTGTAGATATAATGATTATGGAATATACTGTTTATAAATACAGTAAATATATATATATATATATATATATATATATATATATATATATATATATATATGTATGTATGATTTTTTCCTTCTGCTGACAAGATTTATGAAACATCTCTAGATCTCTTCTGTACAGATAGCAAAGTACTGGACCAGTAAGTGCTAATGGTATGCCTTGAGACTTTATCACCTATTATCAGGCTGAAGTAATGCTATATTAAGAAGGACAGATAATGTCCATATCTGTATCAGTATATGAAATATGTCTACCTCTCTGTATCAGCAGGTGCAGACAAAGGACAACAAAATAAATTGGTGTAAGAAATACCTAGATGGCAGGCAATACTGTGCAGAAAGTGACCCCATTAATACACACATAAATAAGAATTGATTGTGGTCATTTACTTAAGTGTGAGGTCACATTCACACGTGCATTTTGGCCCGACTACGAGTACATGCAAGAACCCCAGTGGGGGGAATCCAGCAATTAGCTGAGCAGGCCCATTGAAAACAAGTGATCAGGCCTGGACGCAGATTGTCTATGTCCAGAGTTGATCACTTGCATGTGATTGTTGCATAGCAAATATAGGAGAGCGTCCGCAATTAGCTGCAGGAGTCGGCTGCCTCCCATTGTGTTCAATGGGGCTACCTTACTCAGCTAATTGCCAAGACCTCTTACTGGGGTTCTTGAAGGTACACACTGGCCAAAACACAGGGGTAAATGTAGCCTCACTGTCAGCAACCAAAATTGCAACTATTAACAGTGTAGCAAGCTAATTGAAATTTGCCATAGAAAAATGTTGCACCCCATTTCCTTCCCAAGTCTAGCCCAAGTATCCTACCATTTTATAACTTGTAGTCAACCCTTTTTATCCTCTGTACAAGATATTTGGTTTACACAACTGATCAGTGGCAGCTGGTGCTCAACTTTCTTGGGGGGGTGGCCACGGCCTCCCAAGCCAGCCAGTGAGCCAGCCAACCCCTACCCACCCCCTGGCATTTACTGGATCGAATCGGTGATTCCCCTGTCGCTCGATCGCTGCATTGCTCTCCTGTTAGGCCCCCCGCCACCCCCGCACTTACCTCATCCAGGTCACGGGCTCAGTGGCTTCCCCCCCTGCATCTCCACCCGAGTCACAGCAATCTTTTTTTCTCCCAGCCAATCAGGACTTAGGACTCGTGGCCAAACGGGTCTTAAGACTCCCGGCCAATCGGGTCTCAGGACCCACTTCCTGATTGACCAGCAGGAGAAACAGGAAGACATTAGTGAATATTATTTTGCTAATGTCACACAACTGGGTGCACCCAGGGCGCAATGCTCTGCTCCCTGAGCCCATCCTTTTTGAAGCAAATTATAGCCTCAGGCTCAAATCATATGCTTGGGGAAAAATAAAAATCCTATTGGAATCAATGGTTCCGGCGTCCTGCATGTAGATTCGGGGTCAGGCGCAGGGGCACCGCCCCCTAGTCCATGCACCCAACCCCAAATCTATATGCAGGGCGCCACCACTGTAACTGATCCATACTGAACTTTAAAGAGGTAATAAATGGTAAAAGCAGCCCCTACTTGCACATTATGACAACCTTACCTGTCAAAGGAATTCCCCCAGCTCTACGCTGTCACAGCCCCTGATGGACACAGGTGCTTCCATCTACACCTGGTCTTCCTTCTAGGTTCCATCTGTTCAGCCCCTTGAATGGCTGGGCCACAATGACATCACTTGAGAGTCACATCATCTTGCCAGTGTGTGCCATAAATGTACACTGAGCTGCATATGGGCTTCTCAGTGTACATTACAGCTGACAGGTGGGAAAAGCATTCATGACAGAAAATACGAATAGGGTCTTTTCTGTCATAAAAATCCCACCTGTCCGCAATTTTTTAAAAAGTGTGTTTTTGGAAAGCACAGGCAAGCTTTGACACTATCAAGCAATGTTAACCTTTTTGCTGCCAGAGACATTTTTGTGTTTTCTTTTTTTTGCCCATGTGTTTAAAAAATCATTTTAGCTCTGAAGATTGCATAAAATCCCCAAATTATATATTTTCTGAAAACAGACACCCTGGAGAATAAAATGGTGGTAGTTCCAATTTTTTTATGTTGCACAATATTAGCACAAAAGCCTAGAAAACTCAAAACTTCAGTAAAACATACAATAAATTACCACATTTTTTGGTAAAATATAACAGGTGAAGTTGCACCAAACATAGAAGCATAAAAAAATTATGGCAGAAAAAAGACTGAGTAGTCCATCTCGTCTGCCCATTTTTTATTTTTTATTTATTTACTTATTCATTTTTTTTTTTTGTTATTTTTTTCTCGTAAATTTTTTTATATAAAAAAAGTATAGCTCTGTTTGTTCCAAGCATTTTTTAAATCATTCAGGCGCCATCCACACCGCGGACGGCATCTCGAAGGCACCAGATTTTGCCACAAGCGTCGCACAACAAATCGCGGCCAAACCACGCAAACAAAAACGCGGGACGCCTGTCGCCCAAAAGAAGTCTCGGAACGGAAGCTAAATCCTAGCTTGTACAACTTTTGTATTAGATCATTATGTGGAACTGTATAACATGCTTGCTGAAATCAAGATATGCTATGTCCACAGCACCACTCTGGTCCAAAACATTATTAATATAGTAAAAAAAAAAAATCAATCAGATTAGTCTGACATCATCTGCCTTCAGTAAAGCTATGCTGCTTTTCAAGAGTGATTCTATTAACTTGACTACAACTAATGTTAAGTAAACATATACCCAACATGTCAAACCCTGAAATGGCGACAAACGTCAGTACCCTATATTTCCATAGGTGATGCTTTAAAAGCCCCTAAAGGTCATCAGTTTACAGTTACTCAGGAGCTCTGAAGATAGAATTATTGGGCTCACTCTAGCATCCATGGTAATATGTGTATTGCAATCAACATTTGTGGATAGCATATATGATCATATGTGCATTCATGTGGGGGTGGATGGGCCACAAAAACATTTTGGGGGAGAATTTTATGTGCTTGGAGTGTAACTTAAATATAATAATAATAATAATAATAATAATAATAATATAATAATGTAACTTTAATAATAATAATAAACGTATGAACCTGGCAGCGACAGGGTTAAAGTGGTTGTAAACTTCTGAAATATAAACAAAGCATATCCCTCTATAGTGTGTACTTGTCTCTATCCAAAGCATTAAAGTGGATGTAAACTTTTTTTTTTTTTTTGATGTCATAGTGTAGATAATAAGATTTCCTTTCATTTGAGCCCAGTCTTGCCACACAGATTCACTCGAAGCCTGAGCAATCCTCTTTTATTGTTCAGTTAGAGAAATCTTGACAAAGTCTTGAAAACTTTGTCAAAAATGCCCCCTTGCTGTGAGTGACAGGTGATTTACATAACATGCACTAGCCTGAGACAGGCACATTCTGTGTAAAAAGTTCACAATTCACATCCCCCTCCCCTCCAGCTCTCCCAGGATTGCTGTGTTTTGACTGGGTGTTTCTTATCAAGGGATGCAGTGAACAGTCAGCAGACTATAGACCCCTATGTCCCCTAAAGTGATTTAGGGGACATGTATGTAGTCATATCTGGGCAGAGTAGAACATCCAGTGATCGGATGATAACCTGTCTCAGGCTAGTGCATGAATAGTTTTTTTTATAATATATATTTTTGTGCACATTGGTGTGGTAAAGCTGAGCTAACAGTCTTCCAGTTTTTTTCCAGCCACATAGTATTTTTGTCTATCCTGTGTAGTGCTCTTTTGTGTCTGTGTCTACCATTTGTTTTATGGAGAATCAGAGGTTCACAAGTCTTTGAAGAGGGATTGTAGCTTCAAAGAGTATAAGATTATAGGGTCATTCACCCAGAAAAAGCATAAAGGTTAGGAAGATGTGATGCAATAGCTATGGTTACAGTGCAGAGCAATATTGAAAACACAATGAGACATCAGAAAACGATCTCTAGTACAGAGCTTCATACAAAGCAGGAGAGAGTATTCTGGGGTTTTGGGGAATAAAACAAGATATTATGGCTGTACGAGGGGGCCAAGGCAATTTGGCTTTAACGGGTGGTCAGTGGAACCACCCTGTGGTTATGGTGGCCACTCTGTGTTGACTAGAGTCCAGTTAGGGGGTATGAGGGCATTCCATGAATGGACCAAAGGGGTGAGGCCGGCTCAAAGCGAGTTCAGCCGTTTCGGATCCAAGACTGTGTTTAGAATCTCTCAGTGTCTGCTAGGGCCTCTTATGTGCAGACCTGTTTTCCTGATGCTTTAGTTTGACTGTGAAGGATCAGAGGAGGGAACTGTGTTTTTTAGATTTTTGCTGTAACTGCTAAATTGTCTGAGCATGGGCGGTGTCAGCATTTTCAGTTCTGGATATTAAGTGTTGCCAGCTACTTTTCAATGCAAATACCTCAGATTTTGATGTTATTAGTCCCTCAAACAGGTTAGATAGAGTGTGAGTTGAAGGACATGACTGCTGTGTCCTGCCTGCCTCTTCCTCTTTCTTGAAATTAGATCCAAAGATTGAAGAATGCGGGCTGGTGCCCTCTCTCCTTGAGTTTACAGATCTAACCCTGGATAAGCTGTCTAGGGATCTGCTACACTTCCCTCACTCTCCCTTTCTGGTGTCCTGCAACAGAGACAGATCTATGGTGAAGATTTTGCTTCCTTGTTGAGTTGCAGGACTCTGCAGTCAGATGCTGTATCATGGTATCTGTTTTTGTTGTGGCTGGGATTTTTGTTTCCTTCACTTTCCTTCACTTTCTTTCACCACCTGGTGCTCCTTTATGTCTACAGGGAATAAAGGGACCCCCAACACGGAGGAGGGTTTACCCCATTTATCCAGCCAGGCAGTTAAATCCTCTTATTGTTGGCTGGGTGGAGCTGCATGAGCACTCAGTGCCAGTGGCTTTCCGGTATTCAATTAAGGCCACTCCCCCTCCCCAGTTATACCTGGGTGTCTATGTGGATCAGCAAAGGGGAATCTGTAATGGGGCAAGGTGGCAGGTGGCCCTTAGATGTATCAGGCTGGGAAGAGCAGGAGCGCTTTGATTTACTATCTCTCTGCCATCGTGGCTCATCCACACTCCCCAGCTTATAACAAGATACATTAGAAAATGTTCTCTGTAAAAGGCACAATCCTAACAGAAGGGTATTGTTTTGGGCACCAAAGATTGTGTGCCAACATGCTTTTAGCGATGAAAATCCAGTCCTAGCTCTATGCATCATGAACTTTTTGAAGCACAGGAAACCTAAAAATCCGTCTTTGCAGTTGGGCTGAACACACACTGCAAGGGTTAGCTGCTTGTTTGGTATAGGTGACCAAGGAAAACACTTTTATGTAACCGATCCTCTGTTAACCTAGCAAATGGCATTACCCTTTCGCTAAGGTAGGGGACTGTCCCTTGGCATCCTCACATCCATTGCAAGGCTATGGACCATGCTTCAGTCTTGATGATGTTAGAAGACCTTAGACCTGAGCGTAGGAGATAAAAGGCTGCAGGGACTGGCCTAGCAGTGCATAGGACCCTTTAGGCGTGGATTATCAGGTAAGTAACTCTACTTTTTCGAGCAGTTAACACATGCAGTACAAACACAGCCCCACTGCAAGTGAGAATATTTAGGTTTGCTGCCTCACACGTATAACTGTATGTACTGTATGTGGATTGTACCATTGAATAAAATGCTATCATCCATTATGCTATGCTATTTTATTCAGAGCATCACTGCTCCAAGGCAGCTAAATATGAACAAGGCCTACGTTTGAAATGTTCAATGAGCTAATCAGTACTAATAAAATCATTTCTTGTCAAAGTTTGCTATTTACTTTATTTGTAGTGTTTTTTTGTTTTTTTTGGTAAAGCACTGTGTATCATAAAGACCTGCCTTTTCATATTAAATACTTTTATAGCCATTTACAGTTTACATGTGTGTTCTCCAGCAATGGCTGCTGGCCATTTTTCAGGGCAGGTTCCCTGATGGTGACAACACTGGATCATGCCTGCCTAATGTCTTTCGAAACAGCTAATTGCAACTATCCATGGCAATGTTGCAAAATTCATTGGCAACCTGTGTGACAGGATAACAACAGAGGCATTGAGATTCATGATGTCACTCTGTAATAAAAAGTAACTGAACAGGGATCTTCTTACTTTTGAAATTATATTAACATGTTAAAGCTTATATGACATTTAAGTAATTGAGTTTACATTTATTTTATGTCCAAAAATGTATAGAATGGAAGACATTTATTACTTTATATCAGTTCATAAACCAGATTTACTGTTATATGTCCTCAAAATGTTAAATTGATGCCTGTCCTAATGCTCATTACATTTTCTGTCTGCTGTACTGTGAAATGTGTATACAGAATCAAATCTCTCTTGGTCTTATTCTCCCATAACAACTTGATTGTGTATGACAAGCATAATTAATCTGTTTGTCTGTCTCTGTCTTGCTGAAAGTGGAATTCCACTAAAAAATTATTTATTATATTGCTATATTCAGAAATAGTAGCCTTTATTACTGTTAAAAGAAAAAAAAAATTGTGGCATTAATTATTTGGCAAGCAGTTTATATAAATCGTATTACTGATAAGATAATTACTTCTATTTAAAACATGGTACTGTAACAAATACCTGTACATATACAGTCTATTACAGATAAATGTACAGTGTTTTTGTCTTTACAATGTAAACAACTCATATGTTTTCTATAAATGTAAACTAATGAGTTGTGTGCTACTTTTTGGAAAAACACAAAATATATTAAATAAAAATGTCAAAAAATTAAAATAAATTTCTTTGTTAGATAAAATTGAATTTAGTCTTTTTCAGTTGTCACTTGGATTCATTTGAACTTATTTTGTGGGTGACTCTGTTATATATGCACCAAGGGGTTTATAATCATAACAGTTAAATTGATATTTTTAACTCTATGTTCATATCGCTGCATTTTGTGTAGGCATAGATGCCCATTCATTTGAATGGGCTGCTGCACCTGCTGGAAACATTGGGAAAAAGTCTGCTTGGAAGCTGCTTGGAACCACATGGTGCTGAAGCACCATGCGATTTTGCACACCCAAAAAATGTGCTGCGTTTTCTGATGTGCAAGGGTGGCATTAAGAATCAATGGCACCTTTTGCATCTGCTAAAAGGCTGCATGTTTTGACTTAGGGTACCTGCAGGTGCAGGAATGCGTGCAATATAAATGTTCTCCTGTACCCACAAATGTGTGAACCTGGACTAAGGAATACATATGATCTTGATTTTTTGACCTTTGTTTTTAGTTTAAAAGACAACAAAGTTGTTTGAATAAGTGAAGTTAATATGTTAAAATTATTAAAATACACGTACTAAAAAGTTGTGCATTGTGCATTTTTTTTTAATAGAATTCTAGGAAGCAATATTTATATCCAGACCATCTCTATCATAAAATCCCACTTCAGAAAAACAAAAGATTTATGTGAAAGCACTTAGGGGACACGTTTACTTATTACATAACCACAGTACTTTCTCTTTAAACCCCTAAACTAAGCTGAACAATCCTATATCTCTCAGGTACTTACTTACCTCCCCCAGTGCCGGTGGCCTAACCTGTTGTTTGCACGCCATTAAAATCAAGTGCTGGGCTGTCCCATACTGTAGATTTGAAAAGAACATACCCCTACTGCCAGAGCAATGTCACCTTTCATTCAATAGGATATTTGTGCACAGGTAGCACCACACTAAATCTTTAACCTTTCAGGATGGAAACAATGTGGGAGGCCACTGAGATAAGCAGGCACCTGTAGAGATCTGCTGCCCTCTATTGTCTGAATTTGTAAATGACTATAAATACATTACGTACATGGATTGTTGGCTTTGAAAGCCTGTAAGGAGGAAGAGGAGATAGAGAAAGTCTCAGCCACATGTCCTGTTCATGTTGCTAAACCCCAAGCCAGAAGGGACTATTCAAGTATTCCTGTGATTGTTAAACTGTAGCTGTTGAGTGTATATCTAAATCCTTGTGAGAGTGTATCTCCTGTCCTGCTGTTATTATCTCACATTCACAGTGCCAGATAGCTAAGTCTGTGTTACTTAATGTGTAGTGATCACCTTTCAGTATATTGGTAGGTTAACCTGTTTATTGCAATATAGTTTATATGCAGCTCCTGTTAGTCTAGTTAACTATTTATTTTTGGTATGTTAGCTAGTTTTAGAACAGGGTTTAATAACATAGCCTAGAGCCAGGCAAGGCATTCTGTGGCCACTTCATGATTTTTAGCTAGAGGTAAGGTTGCATGTCAGATTAGAATCTAATATGGATGGACTAAAGCACAGAGGAAATAGACTGACTCTGAGTTCCAGTGCCACGGGGGTTAATTTACTAACACTGGAGAGTGCAAAATCCGGGGCAGCTCTGCATAGAAACCAATCAGCTTCCAGGTTTTTTTTTTGTCAAAGCTTAATTGAACAATCTGAAGTTACAAGCTGATTGGCTACCAGGCACAGTTGCACTCTCCAGTTTTAATAAATCAACCCCACAGTTCCAGTGCCACACCACAGTTCCTGCCGGTGAGAAGCTCCATTCCAGGCTGATTGGACAATATAATAGGTGAACTTGTCCTTTAATGTTTTTGGGGTTTGCATAAACCTGTCAGTCCTTGAGATCTAAACAAATTTAAATGTCCTACATTATTATGCTCTTACCTCCACCTTTGCATTTGCAGCTTAATATTCTATTCTGCCATTAGATGGTGCTGTGCATATAGCAATTATATGATCTGCAATACAAATATGAAAAATCTTTTACCAAAGATGCTGTGTTGGTATTTACCAACTCCATTTCTATACCTCTTTTTGCTATGGGAAAAATCATGACCCCTATGTCAAAAAATGATCATTCTTGTGTTGGTAAAGGACAAATTATTTGCATACTGAGGACGATCTCAGTAGCTGTAAAAATAAACATTCTGCAATATATTTGTACATTTTATTTAGTATAATCATGCCAATGTAGACTGTAGTTTATAAAAATGTGATATACTGTACCTCTTCAGTAAGGTTAGAGGTGCTCATTCCATTTACTCTGCGCCCACAAGTGGCAGTGAAATGGTTTCAGGGCTTTCAGATTGCCATAAGTAACAAGCAAGTTTGGGAGCATTCATTTTATACAAGCAATAACAGAAAATGAAAAGCAGCTCTGTTTACAAGGTGAAACTATCTGTACATGCAGACTAGAAAAACTAGAGGCCTGTTTACCTCTGGTCCTTACGGTGCATATTTTTCCCTAAGTAGGACTCTGGGACAGCTCTGAGTTAATTAGCAACCTGAGTAAGAAAATAGGAGAACAGCACTTATTATCTGCTGTATACATTACCCGTGAATATGCGAAGAGAGTTAAAAAAAAAATGCACATTTTGGGGTCCTTCGATACCACTGAATTTAGGGCATTATTTTGCTTCTCTACAGTGACCCAGAACCTAAACAAATGTGTACTAAATCCAGTTCAGTAAATTGGCTGCATGCGTTAAACTCCATAATTAAAAATGTAATATATTGCATAGTGAGGAGCCAAATTGTCCTAGGCTTACTACAAGCAGGGTTCAAGCTCACTCAAGAGGTTCAAATACCAAACCTAATCCCCATTGAAATTAACGTGAGCTGAATCTGTCAAATCAAAAATGCCCATTTTTGGGGCTAATGGGCAAGGGAGAATATAAAAAAAAGCATGGTGATGGCAAGCGAAGACATAGGATATGTTTGATGTCATTGCCTGATGCATCGCTGGATAACATGATTGATGATGGAGAGGGACATTTTTGGGGGATTTTTATATTAATAAAGGAAATGTGGGTAATATTATTTTTTTATAAGTTACAATTTTTTTTTTTTATGAATGTGTAGTGGTACTACATACCCCATACTCGACATTCACATGAGAGGCCCAGTATCTGGGTGCCCCCCTAATGGTAATGTTAATATCCCCCCAGCAAATTACCCCCCTCATGATGAGGGCATGTGGCCTGGTGTGGTTCCAGAGGCGAAGGAGGTACATGCCCCCCACCCCCTTCCCTGGCTAGCCAAGCTGCAGGCTTGGAATAAGAGTCTGTGGTATAGATTTGTGGGGGTCCCATAACATTTCCCCCCCCTTAAAATCTATATCAGACCCTCTTTCCTTCACCTCTGTGCTCAACACCAGTTGTGTTCTCACCGGTCCATGCCCAAAATTATATTAGGTAATAGATCACATGTTTCTCCTTTTTAATGGGGTTTACTGAATTTCCTATCCAGTAGGTACCATATATATTCTCCAATACTCAGAAATTTTTATTAATAGCAAATTCCAGAAAGAAACACTCACATTATATAGTGCACTTAACCCCAGTGCCCACAAGTATTTCAGTGCAATAGTACACGACACTATGGGGTTGATTTACTAAAACTGGAGCATGAAAAATCTGGTGCAACTCTGCATAGAAACCAATCAGCTTTCAGGTTTTATTGTCAAAGCTTAATTGAACAAGCTGAACTTAGAAACTGATTGGCTACCATGCACAGCTGCACCAGATTTTGCACTCTCCAGTTTTAGTAAATCAACCCCTTCAGTGGCCGGTATACATACAGAAAATCATTTATTGGTTCTAGTGTGCATGATCACATTACCCAAGCTTCGCCCAACACATTTTGACACTAACACATGCCCCCTGAGAAACTCACGTGCCCAGGCCATATCTGCATGAAGTTTGCATTTTCTATCTTGGCTTGCGTGGGGTTCTTCTGAGTATTTTGGATTCTTCCCACACTCCAAAGACATGCTGGTAGGTTAACTGGCTCCTGTCTAAACTGTCTCTAGTATATTTCTTTGTGATATAGGTTCCTTCAAATTGTAAGATCCTGAGGGCAGGGACTAGAGTGAATGTATAATACATAAATTGTCAGTGCTATATAAATACCTGTAAAAAAAAAAAAATTCCTATGGGAAAAAAATACAGGCTCCTGGGTGCCACAAAAACAGTAATATTTTACTCTTTATGCCCATATACTGTAAATTACTGCCTTGTGCAAGACCCTAATAGAACCTTGAAATTGAATAAATAATACATAAATTGTCAGTGCTATATAAATACCTGTAAAAAAAAAAAAAATTCCTATGGGAAAAAAATACAGGCTCCTGGGTGCCACAAAAACAGTAATATTTTACTCTTTATGCCCATATACTGTAAATTACTGCCTTGTGCAAGACCCTAATAGAACCTTGAAATTGAATGAAAATAACTAAAGTTTTGTGCATTTACCTCTTGATGTCTTCATTTAATGCAATGGCATCCGTCATACATCATTCTTGACAAAGTCACTTTAAGCTCCACAGAAGTTCTTCCATTATTTTAGTGAGAAACACTTCACCTCCCAGTGTCTTGGATACAATTGTGCTCAGAGCAAATGTTTTAATAAAGCTGAATAAATGACTTATACTAAGCGATGGTAGCTTTATCTGTATATTTACAGTTGATGCTGTACATGTCTGGGGTGGCATGAACTGAACTTCCAGCAATAATGAGCATGCTGCAAAGCCAAGTGTGTCCATTCAGTCAGTGTACTTAGTTGATATACAGTTATTTTATTTGTATTGCAATTGCAACTCCCCATTTTTTATGAATAAATAGATTTTAAGGTGAATGTTAATATTACATTAGCTACTTCAATTTATTCTAAATGGTTAATCAATATTTATTAAGCATTAAAGCAACACCAAATATTACTATATAAGTGATGATGTGTATTGACTAGGTATTTACAGTACACTTTATCTCACCACTGGCAACATTTTGGTGGATAAATTCCTGTTCTTGAACCTTAAAAGTGGCAAGGCTTACTAATATAGTTTAATTTAATCCAAACATGTTTGTTGTAAAAAGGGCAAATGCACATACAGTATCTCACAAAAGTGAGTACACACTTCACATTTTTGTAAATATTTTATTATATCTTTTCATGTGACAACACTGAATAAATCACACTTTGCTACAATGTAAAGTAGTAAGTGTACAGCTTGTATAACAGTGTAAATTTGCTGTCCCCTCAAAATAACTCAACACACAGCCATTAATGTCTAAACCACTGGCAACAAAAATGAGTACACCCCCTAAGTGAAAATTTCCAAATTGAGCCCAATTAGCCAATTTCACTCCTGGTGTCATGTGACTCACTAGTTTTACAAGGTCTGAGGTGTGACTGGGGAGCAGGTGTGATAAATGTGGTGTTATCACTCTCACTCTCTCATACAGGTCACTGGAAGTTAAACATGGCACCTCATGGCAAAGAACTCTGAGGATCTGAAAAAAATAAATGTTGTTTATACATAAAGATGGCCTAGGCTATAAGAAGATTGCCAAGTCCCTGAAACTGAGCTGCAGCCCGGTGGCCAAGACCATACAGTGGTTTAAAATGACAGGTTTCACTCAGAACAGGCCTCGCCATGGTCAACCAAAGAAGTTGAGTGCACGTGCTCAGCGTCATATCCAGAGGTTGTCTTTGACAAATAGACGTATAAGTGCTGCCAGCATTGCTGGAGAGGTTGAAGGGGTGGGGGGTCAGCCTGTCAGTGCTCAGACCATATGCCATACACTGGATGCATGTCTGCCATCCCAGAAGGAAGCCCCTTCTAAAGATAATGCACAAGAAAGCCCACAAACAGTTTGTTGAAGAGAAGCAGACTAAGGACATGGATTACTGGAACCATGCCCTGTGGTTTTATATAATCAAGATAAACTTATTTGGTTCAGATGGTGTCAAGCGTGTGTGGGTATGGAGCTCACCAGAGCTTCACAGGTTGTCATCCTCCACTCCTCCATGATGACATCACGGAGCTGGTGGATGTTAGAGACCTTTTGCTCCTCAACCTTCCATTTTGAGGATGCCCCACAGATGCTCAATAGGGTTTAGGTCTGGAGACATGCTTGGCCAGTCCATCACCTTTACCCTCAGCTTCTTTAGCAAGGCAGTGTGTCTGGGCTTGGGCCCTGCCATTCCTTCTCTGAGCTGATCACTCAGCTCTCGGCTAATTGCTAGCTCCTATCTCTCCAGTGACTCACTATTGATGATCCTGCTCAATGGTCCTGCCTACTTAAGCTGTCCAGTCCATATAATCTCTGCCTTCGCCTTGATCACATCTCTAGAGACGCTCTCCTGTGTTCCTGTTAAAGACTTGCTTGGCTGACATTCCTTCTGGCTCCCTGACATTTTGACTTGTCTGACTATCTGTTCCGGTTCATGGTTTCTGACACAATGGTCATCTTTGAGGTGTGTTTGGGGTCGGTATCATGTTGGAATACTGCCCCCTACTGCCCAGTACATGTTGGCATTCATGGTTTCCTCAATGAACTGTAGCTCCCCAGTACCTGCAGGACTTATGCAGCCCCAGACCATGACACTCCCATCACCTTGCTTAATTGTAGGCAAGACACACTTGTCTTTGTACTCCTCACCTGGTTGCTACCATACATGCTTGACACCACCTTAACCAAATAAGTTTATCTTGGTCTCATCAGACCACAGGACATGGTTCCAGTAATCCATGTCCTTAGTCTGCTTGTCTTCAGCAAACTGTTTGCAACCTTTCTTGTGCATCATCTTTAGAAGAGACTTCCTTCTTGTGCAACAGCCATGCAGCCCAATTTGATGCAGAGTGAGGTGTATGGTCTGAGCACTGACAGGCTGACCCCCCCACACCTTCAACCTTGGCAGAAATGCTGGCAGCACTCATATGTCTATTTCCCAAAGACAACGTCTGGATATGACGCTGAGGACGTGCACTCAACTTCTTTGGTCGACCATGGCAAGGCCTGTTCTGAGTGGAACCTGTCCTTTTAAACTGCTGTATGGTCTTGGTCACTGTGTTGCAGCTCATTTTCAGGGTCTTGGCAATCTTCTCACAGCCTAGGCCATCTTTATGTAAAGCAACAATTCATTTTTTCAGATCCTCAGAGTTCTTTGCTATGAGGTGCCATATTAAACTTCCAGTGACCTGTATGAGAGAGTAAGAGCGATAACACCAAATTTAACACACCTGCTCCCCATTCACACCTGAGACCTTGTAACACTAATGAGTCACGTGACACCAGGAAGGGAAAATGGCTAATTGAGCCCAATTTGGAAATTTTCACTTAGGGGTGTACTCACTTTGGTTGCCAGCGGTTTAGACATTAATGGCTGTGTGTTGAGTTATTTTGAGGGGACAGCAAATTTACACTGTTATACAAGTTGTACACTCACTACTTTACATTGTAGCAAAGTGTAATTTCTTCAGTGTTGTCACATGGAAAGATATAATAAAATGTTTACAAAAATGTGAGGGGTGTACTCATTTTTGTGAAATACTGTATTTTCCAGTACACCATGGATTATCAATAACGTCCAAATCTTTATTGAAGAATGATCATATCACCTGCCTGACGAAGGGGTCCTGAGCGGCTCAGAAACATTGCACTATGTCTTCTGTGATGTGATCATTCTCCAATAAAGTGTGCTGGCAAATATGTGCATTTAATCTGTGATGTCTTCAGTTCCTGCTGGTTGTTGCTACAGCACCTGCAACTCCTTAATCCTTATCCAGGAAAGTGTGCAATGGGAATACTGATACTATGCTGTAAAAAGGTATCTCTTGGTCTATAAATTGGAGGACATTTATGTTTGGGGATTGTGCATATACCATATAGCCTAAACCTAAATAAAATACTAACATCCTTTACAGACCTTTTTTGTTTCCTGTAATAAAATATTTTGGTTGGATGAGAGGCTGACTACAGCAACTTGTATTAGGGTTATGATCATTAAATCTGTGTGTCAGGAGATTTTTTTTTTTTCTGATATTCAAAAGCTTAACATGACTTCCTCATTCGGGGATCTTTATATATTTGTGAAAGCTTACTAAAATATATCCCTTATATACAAAAGCAAAACATACTTTTAATCACTAGGGATGGGCGAACGGTTCGGCCCCAGCATGAGTTCGGGCCGAACGTTTGTTGTTCAGTCGTTCTACGGACAAGTGACTAAACTGGTCATTCGACCGTTTGTTCACCCCCTGAACCGACCAAAATGCATTGCAGCACTGAAGAGTGCATTGCAAGCCCTGATTGGCTGAAGCAGTGAAAACTTCAGCCAATGGGGGCACAGAGCAGTGTCAGAGTCATGATTGGACACTGTTATCATGACTTTATCCAATCACGGCTCCTTCCCGCTCCACAGTATAAAAGTATTCTTTCAATGGCAGCCATTTTCAGTGTGATTTTGGCGCAAAGAGAGATAGAACAGAGCTCTGTTCATTGTTATTAGTTAGTGTGCTATACTGTGCTATTTTGCTTCAATTTTCAGTGTAGAATATTAGTTTAGTGTCAGTCTAGGGATAGTGTGAGTGTAGTGAGATGGACCACCATTCAGCTTTGCATAGTGTGCAGCTAGAGTAGGGACAGCTCATATAGTTTCAGTGTAGTGTAGTGAGACCGTTTCAGTAATCTTTACATTAGTGTATAGCTAGAGTAAGGACAGTTCAGATAGTCAGTGTAGTGACAGTTGAACACCATCTATTTGATTGCCTTACTGCCAGTTTAACACCATTTACTTCTGTGTGCATTACTGCCAGTTTAACGCCATATAGTTTTGCGTGCGTTACTGCCAGTTTAACACCATATAGTTTTGTGTGTGTCACTGCCAGTTTAACGCCATATAGTTCTGTGCGTCACTGTACGTTTGGCGCATAATATTGCAGTATATTATAGTGTATCCGTGGAGTGTGTCTGTGTAGTGTGAGTACTCAAATTAAAGTGCAGCAAACACCTCTGTTCGAAGGTTCTGGTGCGAACTGAACAAGGGTCCGTTTGGCCCATCCCTATTAATCACCCAGATACAGTTCCATTACCTCAAATACATATTTAATATATTTACTAGGGTTTTATATGTAATTGTGTGCACATTTGTGTACATATGCACAATTACATTTTTAGAAATTATTTGTGTAATTTTTGTTTTAGCAGTGCAGTTGTTGATCTTTCAAAATGAACTAAATGCCTTTGTTAAATATGCTGTAAAATCCTATCACACTATTTTGGCAGAATATATGATATACTAATATAATTAAGTCCATTTTGTTATATTTTATAGTAGGAATAAAACAGAAAATTAGTAGAGAAACAAGCCTGATTTAAACTCTACAAAAAAAAAAAAAAACTAGTACTAGTATAACTTTGATAATAAAAATATGTCTTTTGTTCATTTTCCAGGTTGACAGGTTTTCATCTTCCGGCCCCGATTGTGAGCAGTGGGAACCTTCTAACTCTTTGGTTGGTGTCAGACTACGCAGTCAGTGCTCAAGGGTTCCGTTCTACCTATGAAGGTAAGTCCTATTGCTGTTTTTATTTTGATTTCAGAGAAGTAACGTGCATTAAAAAAGTATTCTGCTGTCAGCTTGTTGTCATGTTATAATGCTATTCCAAAAGTTTGTGTGATGTTGTGGCTCAGGAGGGCCTCTATGTGTTTTCTTGTGAAAATACCTCAATAAAAATGTATGAAATCAATAATATTTAGCATTTTAGAGTTTCAAGTGAGGAGTGGTAAGGTGCTATATGTAGTGTGTTGACACTCTATGTTGATTTACTAAAGACAAATAGACTTTGTATTCCTATAAGCATGTGCAGCTGCTGTAGCCATGGTAAGAGTTTTCACAATATTTTTTTGCAAGGAATTTCCACTAGAGCTTAGTAATTGAGATGGAGTGCTGCTGACCTCCATCAGTCAATCTTGTGCAAGCAAACAATTATATATTTCCTTGCAGGTGATTGGGCATTCTTTGCAAAGTGAGATTTCACTACATTCACTAAGCTCTGGAGAAAATTCCCTTCTAATGTGCAACTTCTCATGCAAAGTGAGCAGCCTATTTGCCTTTAGCAAATTAACCCCTCTGTGTTCCCTAACCACTAGTCTTATGCCCTGTATACTGGGTCGAACATTCCGACAGAAAATGTGCGATCGGATCGTGTTGTCGGAAAATCCGATCGCGTGTGGGCTCCATCTGACTTTTTCCGTTGGAATTTCCGACACACAAAGTTTAAGAGCTGGACCTAAAATTTTCGGACAACAAAATCTGATTGTTTAAATTCCGATCGTGTGTAGATAATTCCGACGGATAAAGTGCAACGCATGCTCAGAATAAATTAAAAGACGAAAGCTATTGGCTACTGGCTCATTTATAGTCCCAACGTACGTGTTTGATGTCACCTCGTTCAGAACGATCGGAAATTCTGACAACTTTGTCCAACGGATTTTGACGTCGGAATGTCTGACCGTGCGTACAGGGCATAAGTCTGTGAAATTTCAACAGTTTGCAGTCTGCACTTTACTCTCCTTTGGTTTCTTATATGTATTTTAGAAACACAATCGTGATCTTGAAATAAAGGTAATTCTTTTCAAATCCTGTGGTATTTAAGAAGATTGAGTTTATACATACGATTACAAACATACCTCCATGGCCCAAAATGAGTGGGCCATGGACTCAAGGGTCGAAATATGGGAGCTACCTTTGTTTATTTGTTTTAAAAAATGGCTGGATTTAGAGCAGTCATTCTAGTGTAGCCTTTCTCAATCAGGGTTCATTGGAATTATGGGTTTCCTTTGGTGGTTACTAGGGGTTCCTTGATCAGTGTCGTGATTATTGCTGAATGTTGTCACAAGAAGGGATTAAGTATGACCCTTTCTGGGTGTCATTACACTAGGTATGTCAATACTTTTTATGTATTATCCAAAATATATTGATCACAATGTACCCTTAGCTGTAGTTAAAATAGTTTTTTTGCAAAGGTTCAACAAAGACTAAAATCTTATTCAAGATTTGCTCTGTATGGAAAAAAAATGAGAGAGGCTGT
>CM053027.1:319996031-320046031 GCA_028564925.1 Lithobates sylvaticus
ATATTCAAGAACGATGAATTTCTTTACAACTATACAGTTTTAAATGTGATTTTTATAGTTCATAGCACGCTAAAAGAGCAAAGTTTAGGGTCATGTCCATTGAACTGCATTGATCTGCAAAGATCAATGCAGGCTCAACGCAAGGGCATATAGCAACTAGACATGTGCACACTGAAATATTTCGTTTTGGAATTTCGTTTTCGTCCGAAAAATAAATGTATTTAGTTACTCCCAAAATTCGTTTTTATTTATTTTGTTTTTCTTTAAAAATTGCATTCGTCTTTCTTGTTAAAAAAAAAATTGCATTCGTCCGAAAATCCAAATGAATTAAGATCGAATCTGTCATTGAAGGCTTATGGTGTCTGTCGAAAGCTCAAAGAAGATTCGACTGGGCAGCTAAACTGTATGACTCTGTATAGTTTAGCTGCAATTCCACCCAATTCCAGCAGCAATCTTTCCTCTCTACGTCGAATCTTTCCTTTCTACGTCGAATCTTTCCTTTCTACGTCGAATCTTTCCTTTCTACGTCAAATGTTTTCTCTCTATGTAGAATAATCTTGGACTAATAGAGTTAAGGTTAGGCACATTCGACCATAGGTTCAATGGACACAGATTGTTATTGTCAGCGTCAAATCTCCTATCTATATCGAACTGTTGTCACAACAAAAATAAAGCATTTGTTTATGTCGGATCTTTCATTTTTCGGATTCTGCACTTTCGTTATCACTTGTTAAAACGATAACGAAAATACCTGAAATTCGGACGAAAATGCATTCGGACGAAAACGAATGCACATGTCTAATAGCAACTAGAAAGCAGTTGATTTCTATGTGCCATGTTCATTCATAATGCTGCATACAGGTACGGTGTAATGCTGAGCACTGAGTGTTACTGCATAATGCATAAAGCATTGCACCACCCCTCACTGCCCCTACACAACCCTACACCAGCGTTCACATGTTTTAGTGCATAGGCTGACCTAAAGCATCATCATAATATACCTCTCTATCCTTTCTTCCCCAATGCCAGATTTCCTCAACCAGGCTTTTATGGAACTTTAGGGTTCCTTGAATGGTTGACGGGTTCCTTGAGCAAAAAGTAGCTTCTGTATCTCAGAGGAGTAACCATTGAAACCAATATTTTTTTTCAGATACCTGGAGTCTTCAAGCTAACCCCAAATGTAAAGAGAATGCATCCCATTGAAGATCATGGTAATGTACTATGGAAATTCTAATCATAAGTCAGGTTCTCTGAGACCTGAATGGTATTCCAAGGATTCAACTCATTATGTTAAATGAGTTGAGAAAAGCTGTCCTATGCTTTCCCAATGCTTTATCTTTTTGGGCTAGAACTAATATGAGTAAAAAAACACCCTAAAAGCACCAATGGCTTCGCAGTTCACAGCCAGAATTCTTCCTCAGTCCACATACAAGGGAAGGGTTCTGTGGGAGCTGTGCCAAATTTCCAACACAATTGGGGGGTTCTGTGTGTGGAGTCAGCGGGGTTATCCTTTTCCTTGCCACTGCCTCTTTAGCTGTGAGCCACTGTTATTGTCAGCATTGAGTTCAGAGAGCTAGATAATGAAGAAAAAACATTGTATTGCTTATTGCACCAAACATATTGAAGTGAGAACACAATTAGATGAAATGAAAAAAATAACTTGAAATGTAAGGGATGAAGGACAAAGTAATACATGATGAAATCTTGAATAGGTCATGTTCGGCATCAGTACTTCCCGCCGAACGCAACAGGGGTGATCATTTTTGCCACGGGGGGCAAAGGAAAGAATAACAACCAGGATGTGTGAACACCCCCTTCTGCTGCCTTTGCAGTGGTAGGGGGTGGCTGCGCTAAACCACAAGTCAAAATTAGCCCTTACAGTATTCACCCTTCTTCCAAACAATAAAAAAAATAATTTTAAATGAACACTACTTTTATTAACACCCACCTGCAAAAAAAAAAAGATATGTAAATATATAGTATAATGAATGTATTGCTGCATGTTACACCTGCCCACATGGTTCACATTCCAGTGTGAAGCATCAGATCATATTGTTATAATATACCTTACATGTCCCTAGCTACATGATGTATTCCGCAGCTCTTTTCATTTCCAAGCAGTCACCTCCTTTTCCCCTAAAATAACCCCTGTTGCTTCCTACGATACCCCACAACTCACCCCCACCACCCACTCCTGTAACTGATTTCTTTCTGCAGCACTATTTTTTCCATCCTTTCCACCTTTCTTTCTCCTCATCTCCCTTCTGTCTCCCTCTGATTGCTACAGTGCCAGAGAGCCTCATTTCATTTCTCCATGACCCCTGGATGTCTCACTCTGCTCAGTGCAGTTCCAAGAAGTCCCCTTTCTCTTCCCATAGCCCCCTGCTTTTGTTCTCTGCTTGCTGCAGTAAAAGCCCTCTTTCTCTTTCCCTTGCTTCTTAGATGTCTCCCTCTGCTTGCTGCAATGCCAGACAGCCCCCCTTTTTCTTCCCCTCTATCCCTAGATGTCTCACTATGCTCGCTGCAGTGCCAGACCATTCCTTTTCTCTACCCTTTTCCGCCTAGATGTCTCACTTTGCTCATAGCTCCCAACTGTCCCTGATTTCAAGGGACTGTCCCTGATTTGGAGGGACTGTCCTTGATTTGGAGCAATGTCCCTCTGTCCCTCATTCCTCCTCATGTGTCCTCATTTTGGTCTGATCTATATAGTTGTATAAAAAATGCACTTTTTACCTATCAAAAAGTGTTATCCAGTGCTAAACTTTTCATCTGATTTCTAAATTGCTGCATTTTAAATTCCAAAAGCCAATCTAAAGGAATAGTAATGGTAAAAAGCATGGAAAAAAAAACGCATTTGTGGGTTTAACCGATCTTTTGTACAATTCTCCTTTAAGGGGGCGTGGCAAGGGGTGTGTCCTATGCCTGCATACTTTTGCTGATAGGTGTCCCTCATTCCCATCTCAAAAAGTTGGGAGGTATGCTTTGCTTGCTGCAGTAAGTGAAATCCCCCTTTCTCTTCCCATAGCCTCATGCTTTCTCTCTCTGCTTGCTGCTGTGCCAGATAGCCCATTTTCTCTTTCTCTCACCCCCTAGATATCCCACTCTGCTTGCGGCAGTGCCAAATGTTACTACACACTGTTTTGGGTTCATGTTTTTTTTTTTTTAAACTGTTGGGGCAAAATAAATGTAACCAATTCCCTTTCAGGCATTTGTGCAAGACATTATTCAATTTTTAAATATAGCGTTATACTTACTATATTCTTTAGCCCTCTGGCATCTATCATTACAGTCTTTAATCTCACATCGTAATTTTGTCTGGCTCTTGACATTATCATGCACAATGCAGGGCCATTGATAGCCAGCCACTGATTCTGCAGTATACATGATAAAAGGAGACAATTTTCAGAAAGGGTCATCATAACCAAAACCATTGTAAATGAGCTTGCTGATCCATGGCATAAGGTAGGCATTTCTGTCTAGATGAAAGCCATAGTGTATTGTGCATATGTGGAATAAGGATAGGGTGGACACTTTAAAGATTTTGTTCACTTAGCTTTAGTGAATATGGGCTGTTCTCATGTTATATACACATAAAACACTGTTTAAAAGAGAAATATAGTCAAAGCTTTTTTGGTTATAATTCTTATCGGGGTCACAGGAGTGCACTTACTTTTGCACTTCTGTGACCCAGAATCAGCCGAAAGCGGGCTAAAGATCACTTTCAGCTGATGGCACAGAGCAGCTCCAGTCTCTGGATCGCAACCATATTTATGGGATACACTCAGCTGTCTGAGTGACAGCTGACTCCAGCTTTCAGTAGACATGGGTGCCGTCAAAAAATGTGTTTTGTTTCGTTTTCGCTTCGTACGAAAAAAAAATGTATTTCGAAATTTGTGTACGAAATTCAATTCGGATTCGTACGAAATACGAATTTTCGTTAGATTCGTAAACTTTTCGCTAAAATAACGAAAGTTTGTTATGATGAATTTATCATTATGAGGGACTCCCACCATCCCTGTGCTGTGCTGACTTCCTGGGTTCTTAACTTTTAGGTTTGTTAACTTTTCGTAACAATTACAAATGTTCGTTATGATGAACTTATCATTATGAGGGGTCCCCACCATCCCTGTGCTGTGCTGACTTCCTGGGTTTTTAACTTTTAGGTTCATTAACTTTTTGTAACAATTGCGAATTTTCGTTATGAATTTGGATCCGAAATTCGTAAATGCAATTTCGTATTTCGTACGGAATTCATATGCATAAAAATTCGTATTTCGGGTACGTACGAATTTACTAACTTCCGGAATTACGAATTTTCGTTTCATACGAAACAAATCGCACATGTCTATCTCTCAGCAACATGCTGAAAAGCCAGCCACCCCCTCTCCAGCCTGGCACTCTAGTGAGCGCTGGGGGGGCAGCGCAGAGAGCGGTGACTGACAGTCAATGCTTTCTGCTCCCAGAAGACCAAGAACTGAGCAATCAGTGGTCATGTGATTGCTCAGTTATCAATCTTAGTGCTGCTGTGGGACAGCTAGCATAGAGCTGAGTACGAACGTTGTTTGTTTATAACCTCAAATTCCTGCTTTAACTACTTTGAGAAGTTAAAGACTAAATTCCCATGAGTTATTGTAACATTTATATCAGGGCACCACCTTACCCGAGGCAACTCTTTATATGCATCAGTTTATCTGTTGCAGTATTAGCCCCCGTACACACGGTCGGAAATTCCGACCACAAAATCCGTCTGACTTTTTCCGACGGATTTTGTCCAACACTGGTGTTGCATACACACGGTCGGACAAAGTTGTCGGAAAATCCGATCATTCTGAACGTGGTGACGTTCGTTGCGTACGACAGAACTACGTAGAGGCTAGTAGCCAATAGCTTTGGTCTCGTAATTTGATCTGAGCATGCGTGGCACTTTGTCCGTCGGAATTCTCTACACACTATCGGAAAAAGTTTAATCAGATTTTGTTGTCGGAAAATTTGAGAGCAGGATCTCAAATTTTTTCCGACGGAAAAAGTCAGATGGAGTCCACATACGGCCGGATTTTCAGACAACATGGTCCGATCGGACATTTTCCGTCGGAATTTTCGACCGTGTGTACGGGGCATTAGAGTTAACCTGTCACCAAAGGATCACTTACAAAAACAGCCTGGTTCTTTAAAAGCAGAGTCTCCATACTTACCTTTTGGGTGGCCAATGTTTAGAAACTCTGCCGTTTCACTAGTCCACAGCCATTGCGGGTATTCCATACTTATAGATTTTTGAAAAGGGGATCCTGACACCACATGCAGTATTTTCTAGCACTCCAAACGCTGGCTTATATAAGATGGAGGAATCACTGACAAGAAACATTCCAAATATTTGTCCAATCAGAAGGGTCAAAGAAGAGGTGTGAATAGGAGATAATTGGAGCCACCATGACTTAGCATTAGGGTAAATATAAAGCTTTTTCTTTTACAGGTCTATATGTTTTTTTTTGTTGAATCTGTAGAGGCATGGTTAGAAAAGATATAGCTGGCTGTATTGCCAGCATGCCTGTCTAAAGTTTTATGATGGAGGGCAATCACATGGATGCAATACAAAGCATTTCAATGAACTTCAAAGCATAATGTTTTATTGTGCAGTCATTATAAACTAAAAAGATGGATGAGCGTATATACCCTGGATTTACTTTACTAAGTGCATGTATCATTCACCTTCCCAAGTGAGTTGTGCTTTGATGCACATTTATTGTTTATATGACAATAGTCTGGTTAGCTTCATAATTGAATAATAATGGCGGGAACAAAAAGGCACATGTAACTTTTTTTGTAACATTTACAAAATATGCAGAGAAAAACTGAAAACGACAATACACAAAATTATCTAGCACAAAGGTTCTGTTACTGTATTGAAGATTACATTTGTTTTTTGTTATTCACTCCCTTATAAAGGTTGCCGCACTTCTTTGCACAATTACTACTTGTATTGAAATACATCCCTTTTATTATGTTTTGATTGTAGTTGTTTGCAATACATTTCTCTAATTGTTTTATCCAACAAATGTTTAATATTGTCTAATGGTTTTTCACATCACAAGATTATTTTCTGAAAAGTGAAATAGATGTATAATACGATTAGAAAATATGTTTTATTGGACATTATTAAGACATTGGATTGAAAACAAAACCAAGGAGGAATGCGAAAAATAATACACTATTTGATATATTAATTGGTCTTAGACATTGATGGATAAGCAGTAACACTCACCCTAATCCTTGAACTACCATCATCCATCACTCTACAATGTCCCTCCCTGTTCAACACCTACAATGCATCACCAATGATCATTAA
Organism: Lithobates sylvaticus; assembly: GCA_028564925.1. NCBI lineage: Eukaryota > Metazoa > Chordata > Amphibia > Anura > Ranidae > Lithobates > Lithobates sylvaticus. Next base: position 320,002,375 of record CM053027.1, read on the forward strand.
TATTAGAGAGTGCAGCCATAGAAATGGCAAACACAAGTGGCTTCAGGGACTGGTCATGCCGCCAGGAGTAAAGAATAATGTAAGCATTACAAATTATTCCTATTTTTCTAGAAAAAACAAGCCAATATCTGGGCTTTAATCTTTTGAAAATGTTGAAATTGACTGTCAGATCAATTGACCAATACTTTATTTAGGTTTCCTAAATATAAAAATATAGTACAATGTCATTGGCCATTGACATTCTGATGTGCAAAGGAAGCACAAGTTATTTTTAGTTGCATGGTCCCTTAGAATTCGTAGTGGGATGGCCAGTGGTGTACCTAAGGGTGCAGCCCCCCTCCCCCCGGGGGCAACAGCTCTAAGGGTGCCACTTCTGATAAAGTATAATGTTGCAGCGGCAACTGGACCCTGGACTAGTTGAGGGGGTGCCTGACGGCTCTGGACTAGGAGAAGGGGTGCCTGGAGGCCTTGGACTAGGAAAGAGGGTGTCCGAAGGACCTGCCAGGGAGAAAGAGTCTGGACCTAAAGTCTGGACTGAGGCAGAGCCTGCCTGATCTCTGGAAGGTGAGCCTGGAGTTGGTGAGTTCACAACATTCATGGGGATATTAATCAAGTGTCACAAGTAATTCCAAACAGTATCAGAAAGACAGGTTGTGCAAGAGATTTATTAAATAGCTGACTTCTCCTTTTTCCTGTTATCTGACCCACATGCGAATTAGGCTTCATACACACGGCATGTATGCACCCGTGTCTCGTGTGACAGCCATGCACCACATGCGGATGCACAGGTGTTCTGTGCATCCCTGCATAGGCAGTCCCTTTGAAGTTAATTGGGATGCAGCGGCTATACAGACATAGTCGCATGTCTAAATTTGACATGCGAACAGGAACAGGTGCACAGATGTAAACTCATAATGTCTGCATTCAGATGTGTGCACCCACTTCTATGGGCTGCCAGCTCAGCAAGGAGGACATGTCTTAATGTCTGTCTGAATGAGCCCTTATGGGAAATTATCAAAAATGGAGCAACCAGAATCTGGAGCAGCTGTTCATGGCAACCAATTAGCTCATAGCTTTCATTTTGAAGGCTGAAGATAGAAGCCCAGCTACTCCAGATTCTGGCTACTCCATTCTTGATGAGTCCCCCCAATTGTGTTTTACAATTCATACTCCTTACTACTGCACTCTAAGTTCATCACATTCTTTGTTAAGGTCAACTGTGTGTAGAAAAGCATATGTAATAGACCAGGTTTATTTTATTATAATGAGTGCACATGTCTGTTACATGCTCACTTTTGGCACAGGCAATACAGCATATGCCCCTTTAAGCCCCTCCCACTGTTAACACAATTTGACCACACACACAATTTGGCATTATACTACCTCATACCAGTTTTTTTTGACCAGCCCCGGGTGCCAGATGTGTTGGGTACACAACTGGGGAGGGCAACTGTTTTTTTTTTTAACACTGAGCTTTATTATCCCCATCCTCAAGTGAAGATTGCCCCATCAAATTCTTAAATGTGTCATGGAGCCCTATGGCAACATTATTTCCTATGGGTTGCAGTGATCATGAAGGTATCAAGATTTTCTGCAAACTGGCTTACACAGAAATGTTTTAGCTCTTTCACTGCCAAGTTCATATGCCGTATGGACCTACAGAAGTGCCCGCAGGTGGCCAGGTCTGCACGATATATGGACCTCATTTATCCCTCTCCTATAAGCTTATGGTCACTTCAATGACAATGAGCTTATATCAAAATTGTTCAGCAGACTCTGCTGAATAATTCTATAACTTGGATCAGCGGATTTCTACCCGCTGATCAAAGTTATTAACCCCTAATGTGACCACCCCACCCATGCCGCTGCTTCCCTTCCCCCTGCTTCTCCACCCCCACCGCTCTGTTCCACCTAAAACTGCTCCCCACTCTCATTTTCTATCCCCTTCACCCCCTTCTTCCCCCCCACACTGATTTCCCTTACCCACACCCGATCCAACCACCCCCAAACCCGGACCCCGCCCCCGCAGTCACCATCATTACCCGACATCCCTCCTCTGCCACTTCCGACAGCTTCAGGTGCTCCTGGGGGCTTGGAGGGGACCCAGATGTGTCCCCCCCACCAGTCTGATAGCCCATCGTACTGCCCCCATACTCCCGATCCATCCCTGCTCTGAGCGCATCTCTCCTTCCCTCCTGCCGCCTGCAGCTTCTACCTGCACTGAGTGGTGCAGGTGGTGGTGAAGTTGGGGTTTGGGGGGCTTGATAAACATGTGTTTACCATCCCCCCGTACAATGGATATAGGCAGTGATCGCTGCTGTATCCACTGACAGCTGATACATAGTAAACCGCGAGTGTTACTATGTATCAGACTGTCATTTTACGAATGAATGGAATCTCTATACAGATTCCATGCATTCATTCAATTAAAGTGCTTCAGAGAAAGGGACTATCTTCAGTCCCTTTCTCTGTCTCAAAAAAAGAGATATGGGGGTCTGTTTATAACTCTGATATCTCTGATAAAAAATACTAAAAAAAAAAAATGTAAAAGTAAAAATTTAAAATTAAAAAAACACCCAGGTCTACCCACACTCACCCCTTCATGGTGACAGACCCCCCGCACTCACCCCTCCATGGTGATGTCCCCCCATTCACCCCTCCACCTCTTCCTCAGCTTCTCCTCCCGGCTAACCTGATCCATCTTGATTGGCCAGAAGTAGAAGCTGGAAGACAAGGTCACAATTGGGTGGGTTCGGGGTGCAATGCTCTTTCCCCTAAGGGCTCTCCCTTTTTAAGCAAAAAACTCATACAAACCTATGAGTTTGGCACCCTGTAGGGCAACGGTGCCCCAGCACCCCTAATGGACCAGCTACTCCTGGTAAGACCCCTTTCACATGGAGCGAACTCTGTCAAGCAGATCCGCCTGCTCAGCATCCGATCCAATCTGCTTGTGGGCAGGGGCCTAAGTCCTTGTTCACACAAGGCATACACAGCATACCTTTACAGGGATGCATAGGTGTTCCGTGCAGCTCTGTGCAGGCAGTCTCATTGATGTCATTTGGGATGCAGAAACTGCACGGACAGAGCCATTGCTCCCGAGTTTACATCCATGTAGGTCCGCATGCATGTCCCAGAGCTCACACTGGCTGCGTTCGGGAACTGATGTCAGATTGGGAACAGCAGCTATGCCTGTGCAGCAATTGCATCCCAATTGACATAAATGGGACTGCCTGTACGGGGATGCATGGAATACCTGTGCATCCCTGTGTGGGTAAACATGGCCCACCATGGGCATATACTTTAGTATGCACATGTGAATGATGCTTTAGTAGCAATTTAGCAGAAATTTTGTAAGTTATGTTGTGTTTATGTAAACTGGTATTGATTTTAGTGTATTCTTAGCGAAAATATTGTTTTGATAAACATTTGCACAAATATCGCACTGCCTTAAAAATCAGTAGAAGCTTCTTTCTATTCTACTGGCTGTGTGCTTTGATTGGGGGGGGGGGGGGTCTTTTACAAATTCTGAAAGCTGTAAGTGAAAAATAAAAACCTCCAGATTTTTAGAGACATTTTTGGGTACCGTATATACTCGAGTATAGGCCGTCCGAGTATAAGCCGAGGCCCCTGATTTACCACAAAAAAATGGGAAAAGTTAATGACCCGTGTATAAGCCGAGGGGGGGAAATGGAGCAGCTACTGTAAGTGGAAAAGTGTGTCACCAAATGCCCATCTACATGTCCCCTGTGTCCTATACAAGCCCCCCGTGTCCCCAGTGCAGCCTACCTGTGACAGATCGATCCGGTGTCCCGCGTCCCTCGGGGGCCGCTGTCCCTCGGTGTCCAGTGTGCGGTGTCCAGTGTGCGGTGTCCGGTGTCCCTCGTACGCGCTGAGGCTCCAGGCGCCATTGCAGGTTTGAAAGCCGCGCCTCCTCCTCCTCCTCGTCCGTGATAGGAGGAACACTCGGTTTTCCAAGCAGTCATGTGCAGTGTTCCGCCTATCACGGATATTCTCTCATCCTCGTCCATGAGATGAGAATGAGAGAACATCCGTGATAGGCGGAACACTGCGCTGCTGGGAAAATTAGTGTCCGCCTATCACGGACGGGCGGGAGGAGGCGGCGCGGCTTTTGAACAGTGCCGTCTGTCTACATGACAAGCTGTTCATGTAGGCAGACCGCACTGACTCGAGTATAAGCCGAGAAGGGGACTTTCAGCCCTAAAAAAAGGGCTGAAAATCTCGGCTTATACTCGAGTATATACGGTACGTTCGATTTTCAGCATTTTTTTGTGTATTTTTTGCGAATATATTGGTTTGATAAACATTTGCGCAAATACTGCAGTGTCTAAAAAATCTGTAGCACCTTCTTTTTATTCTAGAGGTTATATGCTTTCAGAAAATATATGGTTTTGGGTGTCTTTCACAAATTCCGAAAGCTGTAAGGGAAAAATGAAAACCTTCAGATTGTTAGAGAACTTTGGATATTTACATTTTTGCGTACGTTCGATTTTCACCATTTTGCAAAAAGGTGTAATGTAAAAATTACAAATATTTTTTATTTATTGACTCCATACAGGTTAAACTTTTTATATTTAGTAGGAATTTTGTAAAATTTTCTGTGTATTTATCTGCTTATCATGATTTTAGTGGATTTTTAGAAAAAGTATTGATTTAATAAACATTTGTGCAAATACCATGGGACCTTAGATTAGTAGCACCTTCTTTTATTCTACTGGTCACATGCTTTCAGAAAATATATGGTTTGGGGGGTCTTTTACAAACTTTGAAAGCTATAAGTGAAAAATAAAAAAGCAAAGGGAAAAATTGCAAAAATGGTCTTGCCACCTGAGTGTACAAAATGGAGCACAGGGCCTGGCAGCGAAAGGGTTACATCCTTGCTTTGTTTTAAAAAAATTTACAATATTTACTGCCAGCCCTGACTGAGATTATCCTATGCATTCTTTTTCAAGAAAACATTGTATTTTTTTTAATTTTTTTTATTAAAAACAACAGAAAGACTCTGTTGAATAACTAACGTACTTAATTTTGATATTTAAAGTGGAAGTAAACCCTTCCATATGACTTTGGCCTACAGGTAAGCCTAGATTAAGGCTTACCTGTAGGTCCAATAAATATCTCCTAAACCTACATGGTTTAGGAGATATTTAGCGATGAAAAGGCATTGCTGTCTACGGCGCATGCGCCGTAGACAGCGGCACGCAGGCGCACTGAGGGCGCACTGAAGATGCCAAGATCACGGCGATATGCCGATCTCGTGCGCATGCGCGGGAGTGACGTCTCGCCGCTCCAGCGAATGATAGCGCTGGAGCGGCGAGACCCGGAAGTCACTCCGGCCCTGGATGGCGGCGAAGAAGATGGAGGATAAGGACGGCTTCGGGGGCTTCGTTTTCAGGTAAGTTTTTCATAATGAGCTAGTATGCTATGCATACTAGCTCATTATGCCTTTGCCTTGCAGGGTGTCCTTTTTTTTTTTAAAGAGGCTTTACTTCCTCTTTAATAGCAATTTTTGTAGGCATGATTTTTTTATAGTACATTTAAAAAAAAATATATACAAATTTATAATTTACATTTTAATAAGTGCTTTGGCAAAAGTAAAAATAAATACATTTATAAGTTTGTAACTATAGACATGGACAAGAGCAAGTTTGTTGCCAAAATGTGAAAAACAGGCAGAGAAAACAACTGTCGGTACAAAGCATAGAAAGCATAGAACCAAAATCCATAATGCTGAACACTCTTTGTCAGAGACAGAAAACATGGTTTGACAAAGATTTATTAAATAAAAATCACTATGTCTTTAGATTTTGTGATTAACTGTATTGCCACTGACAAATATTTTAGATGTAAGCAAAATGCCCTTGAACTTGTTCAGATTGAAAGTAATTTATCTTTTTGGTTTTATTTTGCAGAAAACTGTACATGCAATATTTTGTACTTTGACCTGGAGAGTCAAACTACCCATCTTTGGACAATGCTATGAGATTTCTCCTCACTTGTTCAATGACGTCTAGCCTATTAGGTTGCCAATCATAACTGAGAGCAAGATCGTTTATTTTCATAATGGGTGAATTTGCTGAATCCACAAAGCCCTGTAAGTGTTAACATGGACTCCATTTTTAGAAAATGTGAGCCCGAATAAAGAAAACCAGCAGACAGAAGAAGATTGACAATTGGCATTTTTCCAATAAGCCCTTAATGTTAGATTCAGAGCACGCTCTGCTGACTAGAGACAAATCCATTGTACATGGTTCTTGCATCTCTTGAAGTTCAAAGAGCACCTGTACTGTATATTTAGTCTCATCTTGTTGTAAAATTCCTGCTCCTAGCTTTTACGTGTGTCTCCTGTCCATGTCACCATGTAGTAACTGTTGGCTTGTAGCAGGGCCAAGGCTTGGAGCAGAGGAGCCTTGCATTTTGCATTGAATAACGACTGTCTCTGTGTTAGTTGACTAAAAAAATTCCATGGTACCAAGTTTTCTTTCAAATTCAGACAGTTTATGGTGTTTCCCTGGGAAATAATAGGTGGATGTTCCCACAGTTCTCACATGCCATTTTTTGTTTTGCTTCTTTTTCTGTGGTATTCAAAACCAGTAGAAAACTAGTTTTGGAGATGCTTGCATATGTCTACAATGTTGACTAGCATATCTATACTCAGATGTTTCTGTAATGCCAAGGAAGTTTCTCCATATAGTTCTGGGTGAAGAATTTATTCTTCTGGGTACTGGTCTAGCTGGTCTAAAACCACTTTTGACGTAAAGGGACACTTTTTGGTTGCCATGGACAATCTCAAGTTTCCAGGCAAAAAAAACAGCATATATAATATAAAACTGCATGCAGGGCACTGGACAAAGCACTAGGGACAAAACTGATTGAAATGATTTGATACAGTAATGTAATCTGTAAGATTACAGTGTGCTGTGTGTGTTATGTTTTGTGTACTTTTTGAATTTGCCATCGTGCTCCACCCCCATGTGGCGCGACGCTCGCATGGAATGGAGCCCGGCACACAGAGCATCGGGCGGAGGACACAGCCCACAGATACATAGGGAGGACATCGCAGGATCCTGGTGACAAGGTAAGTACACTGGACCAGTATTCTGCAAAGCAATCTCGAGGGTGTGGTACTGAAATTTAACCCCGAGTTACACTCGGCATTACAGCCAGGGAGGTTAAAGTGGATCTGAAGTTGGAAAAATAAAAATAAGGAACAGGCAGGCTGTTTATTGAGGGGAAGAAGATTGTCAGCTCTTTAAAGGACCTCCTGGCATCAGACCTTTGTAACAGAGGTACAGTGCCTTTAAAAAGTATTCATACCCCTTGAAATTTTCAACATTTTGTCATGTTACAACCAAAAACTTAAATGTATTTTATTGGGATTTTATGTGATATACTAACACTAAGTGGCACATAATTGTGAAGTGTAAGTAAAATGATAAAGGGTTTTCAAATTGAAAAAAAAAAAAAAAATATGTGAAAAGTGTGGCGTACATTTGTATTCAGCTCCCTTTACTCTGATAGCCCTTACTAAAAAATAGGGGAACCAATTACCTTTAGAAGTCACCTAATTAGTAAATAGAGTTCACCTGTGTATAATTTAATCTCAGTATAAATACAGCTGCTCTGTGAAGCCCTCCGAGGTTTGTTAGAGAACCTTAGTGAACGAACAGCATCATGAAGGCCAAGGAACACACCAGACAAGTCAAGGATATAGTTGTGAGTATATAAAGTGTAGCGCTATAAATTAACTAAATAATGACTTAACTTAAACACATATAGGAGCCACCATATGTGCAAATGACACATTATATAGTGACAGGTGATAAAACTATTTTTATGACAATATGTGTCAGAAATAAATGGTGAAAGGTGACTAGTGTAGTAGCATTAACATCACTCGTACATAAACAGAAAATAAACACATGGTAGCCTGTCCAAAACAGGTTTGAACGTTAGAGCAATAGGCTGCAAAGAATGTATCACAAAAATATACGTGAAAAAAAAGTCCATTTAAGAAATCATGCCAAGAAAGTCCCAAGTGAGTGGTCTGAATTTCCAACACTCTTCAAATGACCAAAAGAGCAAAGTATCTTGCAATCACCAATGTGACAAGACCACCACCACCAGTAAAGATGTGAGCTTACCAGATAGCTCGGACCCAAAAGAACATACGTTCTATGAGTCAATATATATATACATAGAACGTATGTTCTTTTGGGTCCGAGCTACCTGGTAAGCTCACATCTTTACTGGTGGTGGTCTTGTCACATTGGTGATTGCAAGATACTTTGCTCGTTTGGTCATTTGAAGGGTGTTGGAACTTCAGACCACTCACTTGGGACTTTCTTGGCATGATTTCTAAAACTGACTTTTTTTTCACTTACATTTTTGTGACACATTCTTTGCAGCCTATTGCGCTAACGTTCAAACCTGTTTTGGACAGGCTACCATGTGTTTATTTTCTGTTTATATACGAGTGATGTTAATGTTACTACACTAGTCACCTTTCACCATTTATTGATTTTTTTCTGACACATATTGTCATAAAACTAGTTGTTATCACCTGTCACTATATAGTGTGTCATTTGCACATATAGTGGCTCCTACATGTGTTTAAGTTAAGTCATTATTTAGTTAATTTATAGTGCTACACTTTATATACTCACTTTATGTTTGAAACTAATTTATCTAGTTGTTGTGTTAGCTGCTGTCTCTCCATTTAGTTTTGGGCAGCACAGTGTTCCCTTGAATTTACAAGGATAAAGTTGTGGAGACTTTTAAAGCAGGGTTAGGTTATAAAAAAAATATCCCAAGCTTTGAACATCTCAAGGAGCACTGTTCAATCCATCATCTGAAACTGGAAAGAATATGGTACAGCTGCAAACCTACCAAGACATGGCCGTCCATCTAAACTGAGAAGCCAGGCAAGAAGAGCATTAATCAGAGAAGCATCCAAGAGGACCATGGTAACTCTGGAGATCCACAGCTCAGGTGGGAGAATCTGTCCACAGGACAACTATTAGTCGTGTGCCTTAATCTGGCCTTTATGGAAGAGTGGCAAGAAGAAAGACAGTGTTGAAAGAAAGCCATAAGAAAACCCCCGTTTTGCATGTGGAAGAAGGTGCTGTGGTCAGATGAGATTAAAATTTAACTTTTTGTCCTAAAAGCAAAACGCTATGTGTGGCGGAAAACACTGCATGTAACCTGAACACACCATTCCCACCGTAAAACATGGTGGTGACAGCATCATTTTGTGGGAATGCTTTTCTTCAACAGGGACAGAGAAGCTGGTCAGAGTTGATGGGAGGATGGATGGAGACAAATACAGGGCAATCTTAGAAGAAACCCTCTGCAAAAGACTTGAGACTGGGGCAGGATGATGACCCTAAACATACAGCCAGAGCTACAATGAAATGGTTTAGATCAAAGCATAGTTATGTGTTAGAATGGTCTAGTCAAAGTCCAGACCTAAATCCAATTGAAAATTTGTGGCAAGACTTGAAAATTGCTGTTCACGGACACTCTCCATCCAAGCTGACATAGCTTGAGGTATTTTGCAAAGAAGAATGGGCACAAATGTCACTCTCTAGATGTGCAAATCTGGTAGAGACATCCCCAAAAAGACTTGCAGATGTAATTGCAGTGAAAGGGGGTTCTACAAAGTATTGACACAGGGGGCTGAATACAAATGCATGCCACACTTTTCACATATTTATTTGTAAACATTTTTAAAAAACATTTATTTCTTTTTCTTGCCACTTCACAATTATGTGCCACTTTGTGTTGGTCTATCAAATAATATCCTGATAAAGTACATTAACGTTTTTAGTTGTAACATGACATAATGTGGAAAATTTCAAGGGGTATGAGTACTTTTTCAAGGCACTGTAGGTATCACTACCTTTAGTTCCACTTGAAGTCACATAATGATCTTTCTTTCTTCTTCTGTTTACTTCCTGGGGTCCTTTTTTGGGTGCCCACATCGCTGTCTGCTTGATGTGCACACCTCCTATTGGTGGAGGCAACACTTCCAGTGGCCAAGTCCTCTCTCACTCGAGAGGCAGGGAAACTCAAGGTGACAGTGGAGGACCAGTGCCCAAGAAGATAATGCACATGGAAAAATGCCTGGTCCCCAGGGCAGGATATTAGCTTTTCTAGGAAACTGTGACTTTGATCTAATGCACCGCAGGATGATTTAGGAGGAGGTGTTTGGAATCAAGGCTGAGGGGTAATGTAATTGATGCACAACGCACTATGTACATTTTCTTTTTTTTCCTGGAGTTGGGCAATAATAACTCCTACATCTGAACACTGGTGTAACCAAGCTGCATCAACAATTTACCTCTTAATTTTTTATGCTTTGAGAAAACATTAAGGACATATTCCTCATCCTTCTTTACCCATCTAGACATTCAGCCATGGACAAAGCATTTAGGTATCTAAAGTATAAATAACCATACTGACTTTTTATCCATATACTTGTTTATTGATATAACTAAGGGTAAAATTAAATTCAACAATATAAGGTATAGCACATTGATTCACACGCTAATAATGTTATTGTGCTCATAAATTTATCATTGTGATTATCCAACCTATTACACCCAGAACATGCACATGGGTGTGTAAAAGGTCAAAAAAGAAAAAACATGTTGTTTCACAAATAGCATTAAACAGATTTAAAAGTTGTTTAAGAAAATAATTAAATAACAATACAAGAATTAAACATTTTATTTTCATTTTTACAGGAGACTCATAACTCATCTCAATTATGTTCTCACAGATAAAATAAGGCAATTTTTTCCCTCAATTAACCGCTTCAGCACCGGGCGATTTTACCCCCTTCCGTACCAGAGCACTTTTTGCGATTCGGCACTGCATCGCTTTAACTAACAATTGTGCGGTCGTGCGACGTTACACCCAAACAAAATTGACGTCCTTTTTTTCCCACAAATAGAGCTTTCTTTTGGTGGTATTTGATCACCTCTGCGGTTTTTATTTTTTGCGCTATAAACAAAAGAAAAGCGACAATTTTGAAAAAAAAACACAATATTTTTTACTTTTTGCTATAATAAATATCCCATTTTTTAAAAAAAAAAAACAATTTTTTTACTCAGTTTAGGCTGGTACTTATTCTTATACATATTTTTGGTAAAAAAAAAATCGCAATAAGCGTATATTGATTGGTTTGCGCAAAAGTTATAGCGTCTAAAATAGGGGATAGATTTATTGCATTTATTTTTTTTCACTAGTAATGGCGGCGATCTGCGATTTTTTTTCATTACTGCGACACTGCGGCGGACACTTCGGACACTTTTGACAAATTTTTGGGACCATTCACATTTACACAGCGATCGTTGCTATAAAATTGCAGTGATTACTGTGTAAATGTGACTGGCAGGGAAGGGGTTAACACTATGGGGCGCTGCAGGGGTTAATATGTCCTCTAAGGTAGTGATTCTAACTGTGGGGGGAGGGGACTCACAAGGGGAGGAGACTGATCGGTGTTCCCCCGTACTGGGAACACATGATCGGTCTCCTCGCCACTGACAGGACGTGGAGCTGTGTGTTTACACACACAGCTCCACGGTCCCGCTGTTTTCACAGGCAATCGCGGGTGCCCGGCGGACATCGCGGCCGGGAATGGGAGGACTTCATATGACGCCCCCCCAGGATGGGAGATCCACCTTGTGGGTGTAATATGACAATGGGTGGGTAATGAAGGGGTTAAAAAATAATCAGCATGTGTATAACAAAATAGAAGGGTTACAGTTTTTGTCAAGGCCCCACTCTGGCCTGCTGACTTTGTCTTTATGGTAATGAAGAAGGTGAAATACTAGCTAGTTACTACTAACTCATGCAGGCTTCCTCAATGCTGAATGACAGTTACCATGATGCTGCTTATCTACTGTATGCCACTTCTCCGGATGCATGCTCTCCAACATCATAGCCTACGTTTCAGGAGGAGCAGTTCTCCACTGCACATGAGGGTCTGCCCAATTCCGGCATGTTAAAGAACATAGAAGAACACTGACTAGCAGTGGAGAGAAGAATAAGGTCCATAAAGTATCATGAGAACTTCTCAGAATAGGTACATTTTACAGCAGCTTGGAGTTGGGCATTAACTTTTATTTTAAAGGTAAATAGATTCTCCCGCTCTACAAGACTCTGGTCCGGCCGCACCTAAAGTATGCTGTCCAGTTCTGGGTACCAGTCCTCAGGAAGGATGTACTGGAAATGGAGCGAGTACAAAGAAGGGCAACTAAGCTAATAAAGGGTCTGGAGGATATTAGTTATGAGGAAAGGTTGTGAGCACTAAACTTATTCTCTCTGGAGAAGAGATGCTTGAGAGGGGATATGATTTCAATTTATAAATACCATACTGGTGACCACACAATAGGGATACAACTTTTTTGCGGAAGGGTGTTTAATAAGACATGTGGCCACTCATTAAAATGAGAAGAAAAGAGGTTAACCTTAAACTACTTAGAGGGTTCTTTACGGTAAGAGTGGCAAGTATGTGGAATTCCCTTCCACAGGCAGTGGTCTCAGCAGAGAGCAGCGATAGTATAAAAAAAAACTATTAGATAAGCACCTGAACGACTGCAACATGCAGGGATATACAATGTAATACTGACATATAATCACACAGATAGGTTGGACTTGATGGTCTTTTTTCAACCTCACCTACTATGTAACTAAGATGGGTTCATTGATATTAAGCATTAATTCAATTATTTAAAATGTGCCTTGCTTTGTGTGAGGATATTATTTGTCAGTTGCTAAAAATAAAAAATAAATAAAGTAATTTATTATATGTAAGTTTATATACCAAAATGCACGACATGATCAAACTCAAAAGGTATGACCATTTTTAATTTTATTAGTTCTACAAACAGCTATCTTTGATCACGTATATTTATCGAGTTAAAATGTTGTGTTATGTTTTATTATTCATCTTATTGTAAAACAAATTGGCATAAAACACTGCACATTTAACATACTAAACATTGTTTTAATGAATATTTTACCGGTTAATCAGACCATCTGTCAATATAGTCTTTTGTATATTGCTATAATACCCTTTTTCAATTCTTTCTTGCACATAATGCCCAACAGCATACTGTCAACTCTCCTCTCCTGTATATATTGCCCTCTGCCATACCTAAAAACCTCTACTGCACCTGTAATAATCTCCACAATCCTACCTTCCACATAATGCTCCATGTCATACCTTTACCATTCATCTTGTGTTCATATTCCCTTTTGTCAATCCATCAACAGTCCTCTCCTGAACATATTACCTAGCTTTATAGCCTCTATAGTCATTTTCTGTACATACTGCCCACCATCATACCCTTCACTACACCTCTCCTGCAGGTAGTGTCTGCTGCCCTCCTCTCCACAGAAGCTAGCATCCAGAACATGGGGAAAATACCAGCTGTCAAACCTTCCCTACACCTGCCAAGAGGAATGGCAGCTGGAAGGAGTGAGGTAAGTAAAATAAGATTTTTGACTTACCAGTAAAATTAATTTCTCACAGTACAGTATGTACACAAGCAGCAAATATACTATATTTCTAATTACCAGCTCCAAAAGATGGCTACACACTTTGAGAGTGCTTCTAAAGAACCTGTTTCCTCAAGGGAGCATAACAGCCATTTTTGTTAGGCCTGCTAATGCGCCCATTTCCTCTTCCTCCTTCTCAAGGGCACATAGCAGCCATTTTTTCATTTTGTCCAAATACATTGCAGTGCGACCCCACCGATATAATCTAGCATAAAATTACTGGTCATTTTTATCCTCCATCTCAAGGGCGCAAGGGGTCATTTATTTTGGGCCTGCTAATGCACCTTTCTTCTCTTTTACCTTCAAGGGCACAAAGCACCCACTTGCTTTTCTAGTGCTGCTTCTACACTCCTCTCCTAATTTCACTATATCTCCGACAACTGGCTATGGGAGGTCGGGAATTTTTTTTTATGGCTACTGTCCCCAGGGTTGATCCATAGACCTCTGCAGTACTGCTGCAGAGGCAGCTATGGAATGATCTTTCTATGTCTCTGCATCAGTAACCAAGATATTCTATTGAAACTAAATTAATTTCTAGATCTAAAAAGGATTGATGTGGATGCTAAAGCAAAAGGTCTTCTATCCGTCTTACTTGGTTGTGGCAATCGCATGGAGGCAATGCAGATCAAAGCTCAGGAATGTAGTATTTTCTGATTGCCAAAGCAGACATTACTCCCTTGACTGACAAAGCTGAAAAGTTTAATGAGAATGCACCAGCTGACTTTAAGACACCAGTGCCTACAAGCCATCCCATGCTTTCTAATCTGTTCCTATAGACCAGTGGTTCTCAACCTCAGTCCTCAAGTACCCCCAACAGGCCATGTTTGCAGGTTTTCCTTTCTCTTGCACAGGAGCCCTAAATCAGAGTCAATGGCTTTTCTCTAAGAGAAATTCCAAAAACATGGCCTGTTGGGGGTACTTGAGGACTGAGGTTGAGAACCACTGCTATAGACAATTTGAAAAATGATAACAACAGCCATATAACTCAAACAATAACTCTTGCTCAGACTGTATGTAAAATTGGTGTTTGCAATTATGTAATTGAGAACAGGGTGGCCTCACAAACAATCAACATCTGCCTTGACACAGTAGGCCACCACCTTGTGGCTTTGATTAGCAAACATGAAATGATCATGTGAAATTTATAAAAGAATACACATAAAGATGACTGGAATAATTATTTAAAAATAATGTAAACATCTGCTCATTTTCTTTAGGATTCTGCTTTTGTCCCTTTTAAGGTTTTCTTAGATTTGCAGATATGTCAAAGCTGAACATCAGCAAATGTGGCAGTGTGGGTTGGGGGGATATAATGGGGAGGGCAGTGATGTACTCTATGATGTGTGGAAAGCAAAGAGAGCTGAATTGAGCATTGACAGATAACGTATACACAGACAGGGAAGGGAGTTTGTGCATTGCTGGAGGCTCATAACAATAGAAAATGTGCAAAGTCAGGAATGTATGTAAAAAAGCAAGGGACTTCTACAAATATCAAGCAGGGAAAGGGGATAAAAGCTGAAATATAGTATTTCAAAGTGCTGTGTTTTGTACAGATATGCATGTTTTTCAGTTTGTTTATATATATGTGCAGTATATATTTAAAGTGAATATGAATACAGTATATAGTGCTCATAGAATTCTCTGTTTATACAGTAGGACACCAGGAAGTCGGACTAACTAGTCCATACCTACTATGGTCGAAATTCTGCTCATTTCAGTGATCATTTGCTTCAAAGTGACCAGAGCTTCTAGAGATGTGCATATAACTTTCCAAGTCACCGATAGTGTGTAAAACTGTATTAGGCTGTATTTACACCTGAGCATGTTTTTGTGCACGTTTATGAATCACGTGAAAAACATGCATCGTGCTTGCAATGACATTCATTGTTAACAGCACTTAAAATATGTCAATCTTTCTGCATGTAAAAATGTGCACCAATTGCATCAAAATGTATGGTTAAAGAATGTGCAAACATCAACACACAAAAATCTACATGAGCCCAATGAAAATAATGAGCTGCCCTATGAGTGTTGTGCAAAAGCACGCAAAAAATGCAAATGAATGCAGTGCGAATTTGTGCGCATTCCCGAAACGCCTGGTTATAAATATATCCTTGAACTCAAAAACATAAATTTATATTTACTGCAGCATACCAATCCTTAAATGTGGTGGCTACAGTTGTTTTCATTTTTTAGGCATTTTCCTTTATTTCAACCTAGCGATTCAGCCAGGAATACACTTCATGTCTTAACATTCCACCGGAAAAGTTGGCAAAAAAAATTCCATCAGGTAGTCTCTTTTTTTCATAAGAAACATGCAATGTTTATTCTGCTGTAAAGTAAACCTACCTGCCTGTTCACAATGACTGCATTCCTATGCATGCGCAGTCAAGATGATTGAAGACTGGCACATGGGACCTTGCAGGAGTTGGACCTTTGGAACAGACGTATTTTGACTTTTGTTCTGCTTTAAATTGTTTGTCTCAACACTGTAAATGCCACTTCTGCTGGACAGCTTGGACTGTAATATGTATGTGCACAGCAGGGGGGTTTCCTAAACATGCACATGTCACAATAATGCATCAATGAAGACTGAGGTTTCTGTTTGTTAGATGAAGTGCCCATCACAGTCTGGGTCCCTAATCTGCATTGGTCTTTTCTAAAATTAATTATTTTATCTCATGATAATCAAAATAGATATTTAAATACATATTTAACCAGTGCAAGCCTTTATTTCCAATGAACTGGTATTTTATCATGTGAATTGTTCTTACACCTATAATGACTCCATTTTCTGCTCTCCACAACAGATACCATAAAGAACCTCACACTTACAATCATAACAAAGCAATATTTGTGCATAGGCATCATTGGGGGGCTGTCTCTTCCTGTTCTGTTGGGATTTGTTGCTCCTCGCCCAGTTTTGTGCCACCATCTTCTTCCATGACGTCATCAGAAGCCTGGATGTCTCTTTCCTCTCCTCCCCTGATGACAAGCCCTGGGAAGAACGTATAAGAACTAGCCAGCTCCTAATGACGTCAGAGAAGAAGATGGTAGTCTGGGACCAGGTGAGCAGCAGATCCATACAGAACACAACTTGATTGTTTGGGTGTATGTTTTTTTGTGGAAAAACTAGCAAAAAAGACAAGAGCAGCAAAAGAAAAAAAAATTGGCGGGGGTCTTTGGGTTTGTGAAGGAGTGAAGTTCCTTTTGAAGGTTCGCCTCATAATTCCTCAGTGAAATGGAATATCCCTACAATTTACAGCAGGGTGTGCATTATCACTTACAGTGCTGCGAAAAAGTATTTGCCCCCCTTCCTGATTTTTTTTTTTTTTGCATATTTCTCACACTTAAATGATTCAGATCATCAAACAAATTTTAATATTGCACAAAGATAACCCGAGTAAATCCAAGATGCAATTTTTTAATTATTATTTAATTTATTAAGGGAAAAAAGCTGTTCAAACCTGCCTGGCTCTATGTGAAAAAGTAATTGCCTCCCATGCTGAATCATGAATGAACTGTGATTAACCACAATTTTTTGGTTAAATTTCACTTGCCATACCCAGGCATGATTACTGCCAGACCTGTTGAATCAAGAAATCACATAAATGGAAGCTGTCGGATAAAGTGAAGCACACTAACAGATCACAAAAAGCCACACATGCCACAACCTAAAACAACTCAAGAACAGATTAGAAACAAGCATGTATCGTTCTAGGAAGGGTTTCAAAGCCATTTGTACCAGTTTGTGTGCCCTTATAGTTCCCCTTCAAACCTCTGTAATATTTTCATTGCTGTTTGTCTGCCCTTTTGTGATGTCCACAGATGAAGACATCTTCTGCTGGTCTTCTTCTGAGTCTGGTGTCTTGTGGACCTGTCATTGGGCAGTTGTTGATGATATGCGCCCAGCACATGCATGTGGGAGTAATATTGTCCCGGCAACCGGGTACATTCTCTGCATCGTTAAACCTGATTGATTGTTATGGCTTGCTGCACTTTGTACATCATCACTGATGTGATCTTTGCACTGCATTATTGAATAAACCATTATGGTATGCAATATTAAGATGCTGGAACAACTTGAGTTCAGGAATCTGTTACAAGTTTGTTGCTTTCTTGTGTTCTCTGTTACATCCTTCAGACAAACAGAATACACATTTCCAAAAATCTTGTCTATTTCATAATGAGGTGCTAAAAACATGATGCTTTGCCTTACAGTACACATATGAGTGTTGTAGAATTATTCATAAATAATTTTAAGAGATTTACTTGAACTCTGAAAGTGTTTCCTATGACAGCCATTCCGATTACATATTTCCTTGCCAAGTGCAGGTTGCAACATGAAAACTAAAATCTTGCAGAATTTTATGCAGGTTTGAATGAGCTAATGGAAATAGTGCCATAAAACCGTAATTATATTAGCCATATACAGAAAGGAAAAGAATAGCTTGCATTTCAGATCAGTTCAAGAATGACTGGTAATTGTTTCATATAGCAGCTGAGTAAACAAAATATATGTCAAGCTGCTGTGTTGTATAAATATATGAATCAAGGCGTTGGTTAATACTGTTTCAGGGAGAACTCATAATGGACACATATGATATGCAATGCTGTTTATAATTTTTTTCTTTTTCCAAGAAAATTTTTGATTTTAGGAGAAAAAAGCAATTACAGAAATCTCGATCAACTGTTGTACATAACTGAGTTTTAGAACAACAAGATTTCAATACATGTAACATTTTTGCCATTTTTGTCAGCATAAACCTTTACTTGGTGGATCTGGACCTACTATTACATTCAGTATGATTTACATTTAGTCATGGAGCTTTATTCAAGACGGGGGTCCATGTAGAGTGCGACTACTTCTAAGGTTCTCAGACAAGTAGCGGGGAAGAGAAGGTATCTAGAGTAGAATACGTAGGCACAGTTTAATCATTTTTGGAGGGAGTTGCGAATAGTAGTAGTGAGGGAATCATGTTTGGTCCTTGAAGAGCATAGCTGGGGAGTATGCGAAGTGGAGTTGTAGGGAGAATCTGTGTGTGATAGAACTGGATACCTTAGTAGGGTGTGGAGAGGGTGAAGTGAAACGGGAAGCGGAGAGGAGGAGAGTGCGGGGGGGGGGGGGTAAAGGGAGAGGAGGGCGGAAAGAAGAGAAAAAAAAGGGGGGTGTAGGAGAAAGGGAGAAGGGGGGTGTCCAGCTCTGACTTTCCTCCTCAGGTTTTAAAGGAATGTGGGGAATGCTGGTTGGAATTTGGAGGGAGACAGACCTTAAGGGGCTAGGGGTGACAGGATTTATGTGGTAGGGGAGAGTGGTGAAGGAGGAATTGGGCTGGGGATAAATCTAGATCGTACAAGGTTACTTGGGAGTTGATGTGGCATACTTCTTTCCAAGAGATTTGTAGAGGGACGCAGGTCCACCAGATATGTAGTAGGGTGCCATTGTCCTTTTGGCATCTCCAACAAGTATCCGGTGTAGTAGGGTAGAATCTGTTTAGCGGGGCTGGTGTGCGATACCACCTAGATTGGATTTTATATCCATTTTCCTGTGTGGTAACATTTGTTGAACCTTTATGGATAGTTAGAAAGATTTGTTCCCAATTTTCATCTGAGAGTGAGAGGGAGAGATCTTTTTCCCAATGTTTGCAGACAGTGTTTTCACTGGGATTGCGAAAAGAAGGTTGTGTGTGATTATCAGATGCTGTTGGGGTGATTTCTGGGTACAGAGCCTTTCGAAGGGGGTGAGTTGTCTTGAGCATTGCGAGTCTTTGTTTAATGATTTTAGGTAATGGGCAAGCAATAAGCATGTCCAAGGGGGGATGGGAGGCTTTTTCATGTGGGTGGCAAGGTGGGAAGCAGTGAGGAGTCTTCCTTGATGAAAGAATTGGTGGATTTGGGTTTGATCTTGTGACCAGTTATCGGTGAGAAAGTGGTGATACATCCCTGGGGGAAGTCAGGGTTAATTTTTACTGAGGTTAGTGGTCCTGGGATGGAGTAAATGGTACTTTGGGTGCACAACTTCCGGAAGCACTGTAAGGTGGGGTAATGCTGTTTATAATACATAAAATAATAAACAGTTGTGGCATCTGTATGTATAAGAATGAGATTCTGTTTATATATGTATGTATTCAGTTAAGATGGTATTCTACATGAGCATCCCTTGTGATGCTATACAACAAAGTACTTTACAAGGGTATGCTTACTACCATCTACATGCAGTAGTGTTTTCTATTTGATTTTAGGCACATTAATACCACTGGTCTACTGTCTATGTATAATGAGTTCTTATACAAGATTGACTCTGGTTGTATAACTACGAATCCACAAGGATGTTTTCCTTGTGTTAATCTTTACATACTGGGCTTTCTTATTGAAATGGCCATCATTTGACAATCAGTGTTGCCTGTAACTGCCAATAGGATTATTTTTGTTCGTATCCAGATACTCCTCGTTTAATGACTTACCCATTTAACGACCACTCAGACTTACGACCAGCTCTCCCCACCCGAACGACGCGCTATACATCATTGCATTGTACAGTACAGAATTTTCGTTTGTGTTCTGTACTTATGCAAATTAAAACAAAGTTATTGAGCTGGAGTTTTGTGTTTAAACCTTTTTTTTTCACAATACAGTACAGTACAGTAGTTAAGAATGCTTAAAATATTGATTACTTGTGACTCCTCGTTTAACGATCAATTCGTTTAACGACCTGGTCATTGGAACGGAACCTGGTCGTTAAGTGAGGAGTACCTGTATATATCCAGTATATATGAATCGAATACCAGTAACGTGCTGCTCTCCTCCCAGAAAACCCCACACACAAGTGTGAGATGACAGTTGTCCTACACACGCCATGTAGCCAGTATTTATCTATAGAAGAGAGGTTGACTGCATTGCTGAGCTCTGCCCAGCTGGCTCAGACACTGCCTCACATACACAGACTCATCTTTTGCTTGGCACTAAGCACAAGACTCCCTCCCATGTATCGTATATACAGCTTCCTGTTCTCTCACAACACGATTACTTTGACGCTACTGCTTGGCAGTAAACATGAATATAGCACATTAAGGAGTATTCTACAAATATTAAATCAGAACATAGGTACATTGCATGTTATTGTGACTAATTATCGCATACACATTAGTAGTTTACATAACACACTCTCCATGGTGTCTTTTTTGCTGTTTATCTCTGAAAAAAGCTGCATGTACGGTATTCTGAACAGTTGGTTTTAGATTCATCTAAATTCCTAATTTTTCCTTAGACACATACAGTATGTGACAATCAATGTATGCTTATGGTTAAAGCAACTGTTTTCTTCAGCAAGGTTTACAGAAACATTTGCCAGATACGAATTCATCAATTCACAAGTGCATGGCTAATAAGTTCAAATGTTGCCAATTTTCCTGGGTGCCACCGACTTGGTTCTTGCACTGCATAAGAAGATGACACCAGGCTGACAATCAGAGCCTGCATATCAGAACACATCCACCTTCCCATAATAGGTACATGTAATAAAATAAAGGAACGAAAAGTTTAAATTTTCATATCACTAGCAGCAAATTTCCATCAGCTTGGGAAAGGGAGGTGGGCTTTTTAAAGAGCTGATGGAGTAAAGTCACAATTGTGTTTCTATGCTTTGGAAATAGAATGGTTAATTTTCAAGTAAATATGTTATGAGAGAAGCATGAAGGCTGCCATTGCTAACTGAGTCTGGAAATGCTAGCTGACTGGCTGTCAAGCTCACCCTAAAGGCTGGTATACACTGGCTGAATATGGTCCGGTATTGGCTGATTCAACAGAAACCGGATGACATTCGGCTAGTGTGTACAGCAACCTGTGCGACAGAAGCTGACCTAACATCTGTTGAATGGGCATGCTGGAAAACCAGCAGCCAGCTGACATTCAATGACTGCGAGCGATGACTGGTGTGTTCTGGCAGGGGCAGTCACCCTGTTAGAACACAATAACTTAGCTGAAGATTGCTGTACAAGCATTGCATCGTTAGTACAGCAAGCTCCCTGTGAGCTCCTCAGTTTTTTTCGTTCAGCCTACTGAGTTGAATGAAAAAACAACTACTTATGTCTACCATGCTTAAGTCAATACTTTAGTCAATGACCTGGAGCAAGTATGCAGCTAAAGACTTTTGGCACTTCCCTGACTTATCCAAATACTCATTCCAGGTAAGTGACTCAGAAAGAATTAAACCTAGTGGTTCAGCATAACAACCAGTCAATAAGTATTTTCAGGAGGTCAGTAACACCAATCCTATATTTTTCTCATGACTGGTTTACCTAATAAAGTCTCATGCAATCAAGTATAGACCAGGGAAACCTGTCATAACCTCTACTTCTGAATAAATTAGTTGCCTGCTTCAATTCTTTGGATGACTTACCTGATAACCAGTATTTTTATAAGGAACTCCACAATGGCAGCTCCCATTTTCTAATGATAGGTTTACTTAAATACCCAACTGCAGCCATTTTTAATACAGTGGAGATTGATTAGAACTTCTGCCAGAAAATTATAGCTGTAAGTAAGTGTTGGGTCCAGAAGTCGCAAATTACACCAGGCTGGATGTTGCTCTGGTCTTCTCAATTTGCAGGGCCACACAATACTTTGCCTGCACAGTGTATTCTCTATATGTCGCAATGTGAATCTAGACCCTCCTATCCTTTGCAGCCAAGAAAGCTGCTATCTTAGCCTCTGTTTAATTTGCATTTCTCACATGGGATCAGCTATGACACAAGCCATTTGATGGCTTGACACTTTGGTTGAGAGTATAAGCAACTTTGACAGTTATCAATTATGGAATGCCTTGAATGTAACTGTTTTGGGAAATAATTAAATCAATAGGTTTAGTTCTGCTTTAACGGAAACCTGTCTCCCTGCAGACTCGGCCTTTGAAGACTGGAGAGAAAAGCTGTGCATTAAAAGTACTGCAAGACATTGCTGGCTGAAAAGAGGAGACACCCGGTCTGACGTAGACCATGACTCCTAGACTAGGTTGCCACTGTTCACTTAGCAAACAGTAGGATTAAGGGATTTTCTAAACATACCCCTCATGTGGCTTTTGGAGAAAGCATTATATTAGATTTATGGCTTACTGAATATATAGTGGCTCACATCCTGAATGTTTTTCGTTTTAGGGTAGTGTTACAATTTTACTATTTTTACAATAACAGTATATTCCACAGCACTATACAGATATTACTGAAGCAATTACATTAGTTTCTGCCTCCAAATGAACTTACATTGATGTGGTTGAAACAGATGTCTCAACTAGAAAAACAGCCAGTAAGAGATATGCCAATGCTTGGTGAAATTGCAAAGCAGCAAGAGCCCCAGAAACTCACGATCAGACATGCAGAACATGTCAGCAAAAACCCAGTGTGTTGCAAAGGCTACTGTTCTGTTGCTAACCCATATACTGACCAACTTTTGAAAATATTGTAATATTTGCATATAACATTTGAACATGTTTTTATATTGCAGAATGAAACTTGATCACCAGAAGTAAGTCTATACAAATATAGTAAAAACGGGTAGATACTCTGGGGTTGATTTACTAAAACCGGAGAGTGCAAAATCTGGTGCAGCTCTGTATAGAAACCAATCTTCCAGGTTTGAGCCCCGGTTCACACTGCAACAACTTGTCATGTGACTTAAGAGTTCAAAGTCGCATGGCAAATTGCGCCCTATTAAGGGCAATGGAACCATTCTAATTGATGTGACTCAAGTACTACTTTGGTGCGACTTCAACACGACTTGCATAGACTTCTGTTAAATAAGTTGTATGCAAGCTGTGATGAAGTTGCGCAGGGATGTCGGATTCAATGTCGCGTGACTTTGAAGCCGCGGCAGTGTGAACAAGGGCTTATTGTAAAAGCCTAATTGAACAAGCTGATTGGATACCATGCACAGCTGCACCAGATTTTGCACTCTCCAGTTTTAGTAAATCAACCCCTGTTGCTGTCAGGAACTGAACTCATAATCCTGTGATAGTGCAGCTAGAATAACGGGCATCTAGACAGCATGTCATTTCAGTTTAGGTGACCTTTAGGTTTTTATACAACGTTTTTTTTTAATTCATCCAGTAGGTTTGTAAGCAGCACTATAAATCATTACATCTATTTATCTTATATATTGCAGCCCTTTAACTGACATATGTAACACAGAATTACATAATGGTACATAACCTTTGGATGATAAGTGGAACCCATAATGTTCCTTTTCACCTGCATTCATAAATGTATCTCCCAGTTCCTGCTGATACCAATAGACGATTCTCAGCCTGAGTTAAGATTTTCTACTCCAATCAGTTCCATCCACCCTCCCTTCTCGCTGTCTGTGTCTCTATTTTCTGCCTTTTCAATCCAACGCTGAGAATTGATACTAGTACATGAAAGGTTTGTTTCATATCTGGTTAGCTGCTCGCCTCTATTCAAACAGACCTTGTTTTCAAAGCAAGAATCAAAATTTAAAAGCAGCACAAACAAGAAGGACATAGTACTTGTGTGCCCCAAACATTTATATCTTCCTATTTTCCTATGCAATAAAAATGCATTCAATTTCCTCCGCTAGAACTCAGTAAGGGCTTTCTCTGAAATCGCAAAAACCAGGATTCACATACATAAGTCTTTTTATTAGCCTTGCTGAGAAAAAGGATTTTCGCTCATTGTTTCCTTTATTTACCCTTATTAAAAGTAAATGCTGTGCATTTGTATTACAGGGATTCTGAATGCCTCTGCTGTTCTTCTCGACATACTGGATGAATCCTTTGAAACTTTGGGAATAATTGCAAGATTCCCTTATCCCTCTGCAGATATTAAAGAAGAAAAATGTACAGCAGCCTAGGGGAAAGACTGGTACATACTTGACACAAATGCCAAGCTAGTGTTTATAACCTTTCTTTTATATTACATAATACGACTAAGCTGCCATAGTTTCTCTTAACGGCCATTTCTAATGCATTTAAATTAAAGTGGGTTATTGGTTCTAATAAATGAATATGTATGTACTTATTCACCAAATGTTACCAATCAACAAACAGCTGCACACCATAAGACATCTTCAATAAAAACGCAGTCCTCAGATGGACAGTGCTGTGTGATGTGCTGACAGCTGTAGAAGAGGATTAATTATTAGCAGACTGTTCTGTATGTAGAGCTTACAATCCAAGTATAGTACAATACTATATAAACATGTTAATATGAATTTAAAGGATATTTTTGCTCTGCAGTGCCATCCAGAGGTAGGAAATGGAATCATTTTCATGCGGCATTATGAAAACAATACCATTTAAAATAAGAAAAGGGGATACATTCATCAAATGTTATTTCATCTTTCATGCAAGAATATAGTTATTGTATTGCGCTGATTAATTAACCGCTGCCTTATTCTTGACAATGTAATGAATCAGTACTACACTGAAACACAGTAAGATAAAATAATGGTGTCTGAGTGAGTCACATGATTCGGGCATTGTACAGCCAGTCATTATAAAATCTCAGAGGTCATTTTGACCCAGAAATATTTGGAGACATATTACATTTGTACTGTGTTGATGTGTATGTACATTGTATATTATATTTCGCTTTCTAGATATCAAAATATTTTGCGTGTGAATGTTTTGTCGGAAATAAAAAAGCTATGAATACAGAATTTTCTGTGGGTATTCATGTTATGCTAAATAAAAGGTGATCACAGCTTAAAAAATAACTACATAGGGATCATCTGTCTATTTATGCAATGAATTCTTCCTTCTAATCCGAGCACTACACCATATTCGTTGCTGGATCTTTTATAGTTTTAGTTAGAGTATTCTTCATGTGCCCATAGTATGCATTTATTGAGTTACATACTCCACATAAATATCTTATTCAGGTTTCAGTGTTAACATTTGCATGTGTACTCTTCCTTCAAAGACTTTGGTAATTTGTGCACCGTATATACTCGAGTATTATGCCCAGTACACACGGTCGGAAATTCCGACGGAAAATGTCCGATCAGACCATGTTGTCGGAAAATCCGCTCATGTATGGGCTCCATCGGACCGTTGGAATTTCCGACGGAAAAAATTTGATCTGACTTTTTCCGATCATGTGTAGAGAATTCTGACGGACAAAGTGCCACGCATGCTCAGATCAAATTACGAGACCAAAGCTATTGGCTACTAGCCTCTACGTAGTACGCAACGAACATCACCAAGTTCAGAATGATCGGATTTTCCGCCAACTTTGTCCGACCGTGTGTATGCAACACCAGTGTCAGACAAAATCCGTCTGAAAAAATCTGCCGGATTTTGTGGTCGGAATTTCCGACCGTGTGTACGGGGCATTAGCCAAGGTTTTCAGCACATTTTTTGCTAAAAATGCCCCCCTCGGCTTATACTCGAGCCAAGCACTTTTCTGCAGCAGAGAATGACATTTTCCGAACCGATTTTGGGGCCCTGTATCTCGGGGCCACTTGGTGCTAGGAACCCCAAATTTGGTGTGCAAACCCAGTGGAACTAGCACTACAACTTATCCTGGGGTTCCTAGCACCAAGTGGCCCTGAGATACGGGGCCCCAAAGTCGGTTCGGAAAATGTCATTCTCTGCTGCAGAAGTGCTTGACATTTTCCGAACCAACTTTGGGGCCCCGTATATCGGGCCACTTGGTGCTAGGAACTCCATGGATATGTTGCAGTGCTAGTTCCACTGAGTTTGCACGCTAAATTTGGGGTTCCTAGCACCAACTGGCCCCGATATACAGGGCCCCAAAATCGGTCAACTGTGTCCATCTGCAGTGCAATGTAACTTCAGGACCCTTTGGGTCCAGAGACTCCATATCTTGGCTGCAGCTAGGGGGCATCTAGGAACCCTTAACTATCAAGTTTGAAGTTTGGGGGACCTATGGCTGCAAATGGGCGCAGTGAGGCTGCAAATGGGCATTGTTGACCCTCTTTTCCACTCACAGTAGCTGCGCATTTCTCACACTAGGCTTATACTCGAGTCAATAAGTTTTCCTATTTTTTTGTGGTAAGATTAGGTGCCTTGGCTTATACAGTGGTGTGAAAAAGTGTTTACCCCCTTCCTCATTTCCTGTTCCTTTGCATGTTTGTCACACTTAAGTGTTTCGGAACATCAAACCAATTTAAACAATAGTCAAGGACAACACAAGTAAACACAAAATGCAATTTGTAAATGAAGGTGTTTATTATTAAAGGTGAAAAAAAATCCAAACCATCATGGCCCTGTGTGAAAAAGTGATTGCCCCCTAAACCTAATAACTGGTTGGGCCACCCTTAGCAGCAACAACTGCAACCAAGCGTTTGCGATAACGTGCAATGAGGATTTTACAGCGTCCTGGAGGAATTTTGGCCCACTCATCTTTGCAGAATTGTCCTAATTCAGTTACATTAGAGGGTTTTCGAGCATGAACGGCCTTTTTAAGGTCATACCACAACATCTCAATAGGATTCAGGTCAGGACTTTGGCTAGGCCACTCCAAAGTCTTCATTTTGTTTTTCTTCAGCCATTCGGTGGTGGACTTGCTGGTGTGTTTAGGATCATTGTCCTGCTGCAGAACCCAAGTTCGTTTCAGCTTGAGTACACGAACAGATGGTCGGACATTCTCCTTCAGGATCTCTTGGTAGACAGCAGAATTCATAGTTCCTTTTATCACGGCAAGTCTTCCAGGTCCTGAAGCAGCAAAACAGCCCCAGACCATCACACTACCACCACCATATTTTACTGTTGGTATAATGTTCTTTTTCTGAAATGCAGTGTTCCTTCTACGCCAGATATACTTGGACACACACCTTCCAAAGAGTTCCACTTTTGTCTCATCGGTCCACAGAATGTTGTCCCAAAAGTCTTGGGGATCATCAAGATGTGTTGTGGAGAAATTGAGACGAGCTTTGATGTTCTTTTTGCTCAGCAGTGGTTTTCTCCTTGGAACTCTGCCATGCAGGCCATTTTTGCCCAGTCTTTTCCTGATGGTGGAGGCATGAACGCTGACCTTAACTGAGGCAAGTGAGGCCTGCAGTTCCTTGGACGTTGTTGTGGGGTCTTTTGTGACCTCTTGGATGAGTCGTCGCTGCGCTCTTGGGGTAATTTTGGGCGGCCGGCCACTCCTGGGAAGGTTCACCACTGTTCCATGTCTTCGCCATTTGTGGATAATGGCTCTCACTGTGGTTCGCTGGATTCCCAAAGCTTTGGAAATGGCTTTATAACCCTTTCCAGACTGATAGATCTCAATTACTTTCTTTCTCAATTGTTCCTGAATTTCTTTGGGTCTCGGCATGATGTGTAGCTTTTAAGGATCTTCTGGTGGACCTTACTGTGTCAAGCAGCTCCTATTTAAGTGATGCCTTGATTGTGAACAGGTGTGGCAATAATCAGGCCTGGGTGTGGCTAGAGAAATTGAACTCAGGTGTGGACAACCACAGTTATAGTATGTTTTAACAAGGGGGGCAATCACTTTTTCACACAGGGCCATGATGGTTTGGATTTTTTTTCACCTTTAATAATAAACACCTTCATTTACAAATTGCATTTTGTGTTTACTTGTGTTGTCCTTGACTATTGTTTAAATTGGTTTGATGTTCCGAAACACTTAAGTGTGACAAACATGCAAAGGAACAGGAAATGAGGAAGGGGGCAAACACTTTTTCACACCACTGTATGGATCTAGACCCCCCTGGATTGAACGTTATATACCTAGGGACTTTGATCACTCACTCCTGATCATCTGACTATTTTACTGTATCTAGCTATCTAGGCTACCCTGCCTGGTTAGTGAACTACTTATATCCACCCTTGGCTGACCTCCACTCCCCCTCCACCTCTTACCTAACCTGCCTCCCCAGATTGTCTTCTTTCTCATTCTACGTAGGTCATTATAACTCAATTAACATTTTTGATAGGAATTTTCCATTGCCGGGTACTGAACATGTAGATTACAGTTATGGCTTCCTCAGCTCCAGGCTATTATTGTATTGTGCACTGATCTTGTGGATGCACTCTTCTTGCCTGGAATTGTGCTTGTTGTATGTTTAAAAATCCTTGAATTAAAATGTATTGATTTTTTTTTTTTGTTAACCGGAAATGTGGTTTATCGCAGGATGGTTTTGTCGATGCACACTGGAATTACTCCCCTCAGCAGAAGTGGATGGAGTGGCATCTATAGGCTCAAAAGGCCACAACCAATCCACATCTACATAATCTTCACTAATGGCATATACAAAGTAAGACAACACACAAACCAACCTGGTGCTTCAGAAATGAATGTAACTGTGTATGGCCTCAGTCAGTGTCGCTTTGGCCACGCCCCCTGGCGTGATTCACTTAACCCACCAGGGCTTGGACACAGAGGGGCATGGCCGGAGTGGCACTGGCAGAGGCCCTACACGGTTACATTCAATTCTAAACGTACCAGGTCAGTTTGAGCAAGTTTTTTTGTTGTTTTTTGGTCCCTTCTTAGCTTGGTTTTTGTTTTTTTGTTTTTTTTCATTGTTTATTATCTTTATTTTGGTTTCACTTTGTTTTGTTTTGTTTTGTTATCTTTTTTGTTTTGGTCTAACTTCATTTTGTTTTTTCTTAGTTGTTTCTTTCTTTTTATGCCATGCTTTAAAGTGCCTCCATTATTTCCAGTTGTTTTCTTCAGCCAGCAACGCAAGGCATCGGCGTCATGGTTATTACCATCCTCTCCCGTTTGACGTTGTTTGCCATGCCTACACTGGCTGTTTGATGCAATGATGTCATTTGACGTCTTGTGTCATGACGTTCAGCGTTGGTGAAGTGTCCTATTCGGCCGCCATTGGGAGACGTTGTTCCTTGTTGTAATTAAAGCAAGAGGTAGTGGTTCAACAAAATACTGACACAAGGAGGTGATCCTTTTTCCAAATCAGTAATTCTGTTTTTGCATTTTTTTTTTCTGACATGTTGGTGTTACATCTTTCATTTGGATGTTATAAGTTGTAAAAGAGTAAATACAGCTTGATAAAACAAAAACCGTGTCTGTCTTCATTTTAGGCTGCAACGCCTAAAGAGGGTGATTCTTTTCAATACCCACTGTTTAAGGTGGACCACTTTGGGAGGCTCTGCATACACAGCTTTTCTGGGATGCACTCCATGCCATGCTGCTGGTTCTCTCTTTGTTTGGCTGCTCATAATAGGTAATCATATGGCTTTTTGGTTTTCACCCTGTTCATCCACTTTTCATGTCCTTGCACTATATCAACTCTTTTGTATTTCTCGGGCACTCTTTTTTTTGGGTATATATATATATATACACACATACACATAGTACATCTGGAAAGTATTCACAGTGTTTCACTTTTTCCATATTTTGTAATGTTACAGCCTTATTCCAAAATATATTAAATTCATTATTTTCCTCAAAATTCTACAAACAATACCCCATAATGACAACGTGAAAGAAGTTTGTTTGAAATCTTCGCAAATTTATTAAAAATAAAAAACAAAAAAAATCACATGTACATAAATATTCCCAGCCTTTGCTTTGTTGAAGCACCTTTGGCACCAATTACAGCCTCAAGTCTTTTTGAGTATGATGCTTCAAGCTTGGCACACCGATTTTTGGGCAGTTTCTCACATTCTTCTTTTTAGGACCTCTTGAGCTCCATCAGGTTGGATGGGGAGCGTCAGTGCACAGTCATTTTCAGATCTCTTCAGAGATGTTCAATTGGGTTCCAGTCTGGACTCTGGCTGGGCCACTCATGGACATTCACAGAGTTGTCCCATAGTCACTTCTTTGTTATCTTGTCTGTGTGCTTAGGGTCATTGTCAGTGGTGGTCGGTGGTAATTGGGGGGCAGAAAACAGTGCCACTATCATCCCCCCACCTCGGTCAGTCGGGTCCGGAGCACTTACCCCATCTATTGGCAGGCAGCGCTTCTCCAGGGCTTCACCGGTGGCTTCCCCTGCTCTCCACGGGCTACATGGTAGCGGAAGCTTCCCCTTCTTCAGCTCTCCACAGGCATCATGGCGGCGGCTTCACCTTCCCCTGCTCTCCGCAGCTTCCGCTTCCTCCCTCCTCCTCGGCAGCCAATAGGGAAGCTTCTCTTTTGGGTCAATCGGGTAACGGGTCTCATACCTGCTTCCTGATTGGCCGGGAGGAGGATCTGTGCTTCAACGCACTATTGTAACACACCTGGGAGGGCTCATAGCGCAATGCTTTTTTGAAGCCTATTAGAGCCTCTGGCTCTAATCAGGTGCATCAAAAAAAAAACACCCCCCGTTGGAATTCATGTATACGGCATCCTGAAAGGGGCCACCACCATGCTTCACTTTAGGAATGGGCCAGGTTATGCGCAGTGCCTGGTTTTCTCCAGACATGACGCATGCCATTAAGGCCAAAGAGTTCAATCTTTGTTTCATCAGACAGGAGAATTTTGTTTCTTTTGGTCTGAGAGTCCTTCAGATGCCTTTTGGCAAACTTCAGGTGGGCTGTCATGTGCCTTTTACTGAGAAGTGGCTTCCATCTGTCCACTCTACTATACAAGCCTTATTGATGGAGTGCTGCAGAGATCGTTGTTCTTCTGGAAGGTTCTCATCTCTCCACAGAGAACTGCTGGAGCTCTGTCAGAGTGACCATTGGGTTCTTGGTCACCTCCCTGACTATGGCCCTTCTTCCCCGATCAATCACTTTGGCCGGGCGGCCCGCTCTAGGAGAAGTACTGGTGGTTCTAAACTTCTTCCATTTATGGATGATGGAGGCCACTGTGCTCATTGGGACCTTCAATGCTGCAGACATTTTTCTGTATCCTTCCCCAGATCTGTGTCTCGATACAATCCTGTCTCGGAGGTCTACAGACAATTCCTTGGACTTCATGGCTTGGTTTGTGCTCTGACGTGGGACCTTATATAGACAGGTGTGTGCCTTTCCAAATCATGTCCAATCAACTGAATTTACCACAGGTGAATTCCAATCAAGTTGTAGAAACATCTCAAGGATGATCAGTGGAAACCGGATGCATCTGAGCTCAATTTTGAGTTATAGGCAAAGACTGCGAATACTTATGTACATGTGACTTTTTTTTTTTGATTTTTTTTTTTTAAATAAAATTGCAAATTGTAAATCTCCTTCTTTTTCTCACATGCCACTTGTTTGATATTTGGTGGCCTATTTTTATCAATTATATGTATTAAAATATTAATTGTATGTTATTATTATTTCAGGTATTTATATAGCGCTGTCAATTTACGCAGCTCTTAACATATATATATATATATATATATTATAAATTCACATCAGTCTAAGGTCCCTAACTCACATTCATATGTACACATGCTAGGGCCAATTTAGACAGGATCCAATCACCTACCAGCTTGTCTTTGGAGTGTGGGAGGAAACCGAAGTACCCGGAAGAAACCCACGCAGGCACAGGGAGAACATGCAAACTCCAGGCAGGTGGTGTTGTTATTGGGATATGAACCAGCATTCCTCCCATCCCATGACACTGCAGAGCATTCCGCCCATCCTATGATATACCACAGAGCATTACAACTATCCCATGATATTTTGCAGAGCATTTCACCCATCCCTTGACCTGCAAAACTTTTCACCCTTCCCATGACATTGCAGAGCATTCCACCATAAACTGCAGAGCATTAAAACTATCCCATGATATACTGAAGAGCATTCCACCCATCCCATGATACATTGCAGAGCATTACAACTATCCCATGATACACTGCAGAACATTACAACTATACCATGATGCACTGCAGAGCATTCCACCCATAACATGATACATTGCACAGCATTACAAATATCCCATGATACACCTCAGTGCATTCCACTCATCCTATGACACTGCAGAGCATTCCACCTAGTGGCATAACTACCAGGGTCGCAAAGGTTGCACAGGGCCCTGTGTTCCGCCACTAGGGGGCCCAAGACAGCAGGGAGTCTGCTACAGAACATGTGAAAGTGTCCCTCTGCGGGACCCGGGATCAGTGAGAAGGGCCCTGGTTTTAGGGAGAAGGGTCCCGGGACCAATGAGTTAGGGGGCCCTTCATGGTTTCCGGGACCAGGGCCCTGAAGGTTCTAGTTACGCCTCTCGATACCACTCTTTGCAGACTGTGCAGCTTCTCAGAGGCCTTCAAAGTCAAACAGCAAAGAGTATCTTCTGCTTGAACTTTCTTCAAGTTTTTCTTGGCGAGAGTAGGCAGACCCTCATTCCTTTCCTGGATCAAGATGCAGTAGAGCTTTGGTATACCAGCAGCGGTGACTCTGATGGCTTCGGCCCCTGTTGCCCCTTGTGCTTTGTACTCAATTCCTTGACACTTTTGAATCCTTCTGAATTCAATTGAATCCACTCTTCCTTCGGAGTCTGTTAAAGCCATAAGTTATTCTTGACAAGGCAACATAATCCCTATTTCTGACTACAGGGTGCTATTTTAAACTGAAACAGAACCCAGACAGTGCCACCAACCATCAATATCCCATAGCATCCATTTTGGCCGTGGTAAGAACATACAGTATCTCACAAAGGTGAGTACACCCCTCACATTTTTGTAAATATTTTATTATATCTTTTCATGTGACAACACTGAAGAAATTACACTTTTCTACAATGTAAAGTAGTGAGTGTACAGCTTGTATAACAGTGTAAATTTGCTAGCCAGTAAACGATGAAAAAAAAACATTGGAAGGCTGTCAGGGAAATGGCTGTGGAAGAAATGGCAATCTTGCCAGTATTAGAGATGGTCTCCATAGATGCATTCCCACGTGTGTATGCACAGGTGTGCACTCAACGGAGCTAATCAGCACACGCTGGTGCGCCACCGCGCTAACCAGTGTGCATGTCCACACATGGCGTAACAGATGGGGTCCCCTGCTGCCCTATAAAAGACTGCTGCTGCCTGACCCAAGTTGCTGGATTGTCGTCAGCTTCCCTGTACTACTGAACCTCTGCTTATCTCTTGGATTCACCGTTGTGACCCAGCTTGTTCCAGACCTGCTTAACCTCTTCTCCTGGCTTTCTCCCTGTCTTGCTCCCTGACCCTCCATCTGCTTGATCACCAGTGTATGATCCCAGCTTGCTGCATGGACTTTGCCTTCACCTGATCATCTGTGTATGACCCCGGCTTGCTGCATGGACTTTGCCTTCTCCTGATCACCTGTGTATGACCCTGGCTTGCCTTACAGACTTGCTCTTGCTTCCTGTGGCCTGGCTTTTACTGCTGTATCCTGGAAGCACGGTTCATCTGAAGCATGGTGGGAGTTTCTGGCAGCCCATATCTTGCCACACACGCAGCAGCCTTTACAAGGTGATCCTCCTCCTGGTCCATTTGGATCCTGCAGGCAACCCATGCTTCTCTGGGCTGTATACCTACTGCTGCACTATCAGAGATATATTGCACTCAGTCTCAAGGGGGGGCCCTCTCTGCATATTGGCTTTGGATCAGGTACATGACACCGGCAAAGTTGGGGCCATTAAAAAAAGGAAAACAATTCACAGCAGATAACAAATTAACTGCAATGTTAGTCTCTTACCAGACCTAGGGCACCCTCTTCATGTGCTCTGATTCAGTAAGTCAAGTTCAAGTCAAACAGGTATAGAAGTTGCTGTGACCTCTCTCTTTTAATCCTGCTAAGACAGTCCCTCTTTTTCTTCCTTACAACTAGTGGGAGTTCTGTCTAGTACAGTCTGATTACAACAGACATCTAAATACCACCTCAAACTCCATTATGAGCTGTCTCTCTCAGTTGTTGTCAGCTATGGCAGAGTCCCGTTCAGCCAAGTCTTTTTCCACACTTTTCCAGCTTTAATACTGTCCTCTGCTTTTCTCTGAGCAGCCTGCAGACCACACTTCTATTTGCTCTATTTCATGAGCCAATCAGGCTGATCCAGACTCAGCCAAGATGGCTGCCCCTAAATTGGAGACACTTCAAAGACGAGCATTACAAACTGGTCTTCTTAAAGATGGCTGCTTCACTTCTGCATTAATGAATATTCAGTTTAACCCTGTCCATAATGCAGAAGGATAACACAGCAGCAACACAAGATAAAGTTTCACAGAAGATATCAGCTACAGTTCAGGTTACATATGTATTAAGTAAAAATCCATCTCCTCTATGCATTTATTCCATGCAAAATACTGTGGCTAATCATTTCAAGATGTGTCAACTTACAAGGACATAATAGAACAGTCCTATATATACCCAACTAAACAACAGTTGGTATAATTGCCGTTTAAGAAGTGTTTGACTACCCAGGGCCACTCCTTTAGAGGTGCTTATTTCAGAGACAACCTCTACCTATATCCTTAATGTCTTCAACAACTGTATTATAATACAATTCTCCCATCTGTTATGATAATAAACATCATGTACCTGAGGTGGATGATCTGACATCTGCTGTAATGTTGTTTACAGGAGTGGTGCAGTAAAGTTTTCTTTTTCATTTGCTAGCCTTTGTCTGTGATTGATCCACCTAAAGCTCCTAACCAAAAGCCTGGCAAATGAACAGAAGTCTGTACTGTGTTGAAACTGAATAGAACATTACAAAAATTAGCACACAAAAGAGAGAATTATTGCAGCAGGGAACGTTCAGAAAAAAATAAGGGATGATGCTAAGGTTTGCAGGAGCAAGCAACCTTGCTGGTTCACATATTTAGCACATAGTCTGTCTTGTTATATGACACACCTGGTAGTGCATTTTTTAAAGCAAGGCAAATCTGTTACTATATCTTCCCTTGTAGCAAGGCACATCTGGTAATGTACCTTTTGGAGGCACATTATCTCAACAAACGTTAAAAATTTGTAACACCTTTGTACACCTGTGAAATTGTGCAGTGATTTTAATTCCACAGCTCTTTTTTGTAATGTTTCCAACAGGGATGGGGTTTAGGGCCTGCCCCCATTAGTAGTTTAATAAATGTGAAATTTTACTTGTGCTTTATTATTTTTTCATTTTAAAAAGTCTGTACATTTAAAAAATAATCTAGCTTAACAGCGTGAGTACTAGCCTGTATATACGCTGTACAAAGGAGTTATCATCTTTTTCTAGACAGATGGAACTTTATTTTGCTGACAATTAATAATTACTGGGTTATATATATTTTATATAAATGATAAAATACCAAAAATGAAAAAAGAACCCTGATATTCTGAATACCTACTGCATTTCTTGAGACCCTACGTGCCCTAAGAATAGTTTAATTAGGACATACAGTACAGCAGTCAGAGTGCAGAGGTCAGGGATATGCAATGCACAGAACAGCTCGGAAACCTTGAATAGGCAGCCGCACTGCAATGGGATACCAATAAAAACGTAGTTATTGTAATGTAGACAGATGCAGTCACAGGAATGAATGGAAGGTTAACATGTTTCACACATCTTGTGCTTAGTCATAACAGCAGAACAGGTTGCAGATTTCAATAGTTCCCTTTATGGTGGTGATCAATGGCGAGTGAACCTTTAAATGTTGATTTTCAGTGGTGTGTTCCCTCCTAAATATAGGCAATAAGTAATAAGTGGCCCATAACGGTTGGTCATCAGTGGTGTTTTTTCCCCATAGCATTGCTGGTCAGCCTGCCCCCTTTGGGGTCAGCATTCCCTGTATACCAGGGACGTGCAGTGAGGTCAGTGGCTGGTGAGGCACTGCTAGTATCAGAGCCAGATACACACAGGTTACATACGCCATGATCATTAGAGCGAGAGCAATAATTCTAGCACTGGACCTCCTCTGTAACTCTAAACATGTAATCTGTAAAAAAATGTAAACCATCGCCTATGGAGATTTTTAAGTACTGAAGTTTGGCACCATTCCACGAGTGTGCGCAATTTCAAAGCGTGACATGTAAGATATCTATTTACTTGGCGTAACATCGGGTTATCTTTATTGTTTAATTTTTATATTCATGAGTTTTTTTTCCAAAAAAAATGCGTTTGAAAAATTTCTGTGCAAATACGGTGTAACATAAAAAGTTGCAACGACCACCATTTTATTCCCTATGGCATTGGTAGGCAACCTCGGCACTCCAGCTGTGGTGAAACTACAAATCCCATCACGCCTCTGCCTCTAGGAGTCATGCCTGTGATTGTCAGGGTCTTGCAATGTCTCATGGGACTTGTAGTTTCACCACAGCTGAAAAGCCGAGGTTGCCTACCCCTGCCCTAGGGTGTCTGCTAAAACAATATATATAATGTTTGGGGGTTCTAAGTGATTTCATAGCAAAAAAATGATGATTATTACATGTAGGAGAGAAGTGTCAGAGTTGGCCTGGGGGGGCAAGGAGTTAATTACCATAAGTAATATACAAATAATTATTATATATTGTTCTTAACCACTTGCCAACCAGCACACGCCAATATACGTTGGCAGAATGGCACCGGTGGGCAAAAGGGCGTACAGGTACGTCCCCTTTAAGAAGCGGTGCTGTGGGCGCGCGCGTGCCCGCCACGGTCTCTGTGACCGCCGGGTGCCCGTGATCAGGACACGGAGAGGTAGAATGGGGAGATGCTTTTGTAAACAAAGCATTTCCCCGTTCTGCCTAGTGACAGGACAGAGATCACTGCTTTGTGTCATCGAGAGCAGTGATCGCTGTCATGTGAGGTGTAGCCCCTCCCCCCACAGTTAGAATCAGTTCCTAGGACACACTTAACCCCTTCACCGCCCCCTAGTGGTTAACCCCTTCACTGCCAGCATCATTTACATAGTAATGAATGCATTTTTATAGGACGCTTTGATTTGCACTGGTTATTGTCTGCTCGTTTCTGGTATTCATTTCGTTCTTTCAGGCCTTGCTGTTTATCGGTGCTTTCTGTTTGTCCGTTCTGACCAGCCGACCTTTTGTGACCTTGTGAGCGATGTTTCCCGTGCGTACTCGTCGCCAAGTTCGTGCTGTACGCGGAATTGGTGTCGGGCTTTTAGCTTTGACCCAAGACCCGTCCATGAACAGAGTGACGAGGAGTATGTGGACCAAGAATTGGTTGCTTCAGCGTGACCAATTCTCGCACATGCCTTTGCTTCGTGAGATCCGGGAGAATAATCCTGATGATTTCAGGAACTTTCTCCGGATGACGGACCCCGATTTTCACCGTCTTTTGGCTTTGCTGACCCCCTTTATCAGCCGGCAGGATACCTGCATGAGACAAGCCATTACTCCGGAGCAGAGGCTTGTTGCCACGTTGAGGTACTTGGCGACAGGGAGAAGTCTTCAGGATTTGAAGTTCTCTTCAGGTATCTCTCCCCAGGCCCTGGGAATCATTATTCCAGAGACCTGTTCTGCCATCATCGAGGTCCTGCAGGAGGACTATATTAAGGTAACATTTATACTTTACTATTCCATTCTATGTATGCTCTGTTTGCTAATGTCTTCTATTTTTGACCTCCTTCCCTGATTACCATGATTGTAATATGTTCTAATATGCTGTGCCCCTTTTCTCCTTCATGCATTTTTCCCTTCACTTACCTCCCCAGCATGCTCTTCTGCCCCAATAGACACCTATGGCCTAGTCACTTAAGCAATGTATTTTGTCTGCTGCATAGTATTTTTTGCCCACAAACACCCCCTAAAATATGCACAAATGTTTGCTGTGTGGTTTACTTCATGTAGAGCCCCTTTTTTTTATTGTTTTTGGTGGGGGGGGGGGCAAACTCATTAGGAACCCCCTCCCCCAACTGCTCTGTCAGATGATACCAATCCTCTATCTGCTGGCTTTCCCAAGGTCAATACACACTATATACCTACCTCTTTATAGTGGGCATCTTTAGGGATGAATTCTGCAAAGCATGTAGTGCAAGGGGCTGCCTCCATACTTGCCATTTCCTAATTTTTTGTGTTCTTTCTCTCCTATTAGCTTGCTTGGAAATTTCATAATGTCACAATGTGTTTGCCTTTTATTTTGGGGGGGGGGGTGTTGAAATGTTATTTTATCTTTCCTGGGGGCTGCCAATAGTGTTAAGTACAGAGGGTCTGGCCAAACTAGCACACATTATTGAGCCATTTGCCAATCAATGAAGTGCAGAGGGTTACCTGTCCACCACCCCCCCCAAAACCCTAGTTATTGCCAATGGCCCATCAGAAGTGGTGGGATTGATGGGGGGGTGAGTAATCTGTGAAGGGGAGCCTCTACTTTTCTCTGCAAATACTTTCCAGACTCAAATTTTCAAAAATGCTCTTGTTCCAATATGTTGATTGTCTAATCTGCTTGCAATGTTTAGGTGCAAAGTGAGTAATTATTTTTTCTTGTTTCACTCCACAGTTCCCTTCCACGCCACAGGAATGGCAGACTGTGGCCTCCCACTTTGCCAGCCGTTGGGACTTTCCTAACTGCGGAGGGGCAATTGATGGGAAACACGTCCGCATCGTCCCACCGCCCAACTCGGGGTCCTACTATTATAATTATAAAGGATTTAATAGTGTAGTGATGTTGGCGGTGGTGTCGGCAACATACGAGTTTATGTATGTGGACGTGGGGATGAACGGCCGGATCTCGGATGGTGGTGCCATTACGCACACGGAGTTCTACTGGCGTCTCCAAAGTGGCAGTCTGTGCTTGCCACCTCCAGAGGAGAATGCAGAAGGACTCCCCTTCGTCTTTGTTGCAGATGAAGCGTTTGCGTTGACTCCCCATGTGATGAGGCCGTTCCCGATGAGGACCCTCACCCCAGACCAGAGGGTCTTCAACTACAGGCTGTCCAGAGCCAGAAGAGTGGTGGAGAACACTTTTGGCATCCTGGCCAGCCGCTTCCGCCTGTTCTTGACGGCATTTAACTTGGCGGAATACAAACTGAACCACATAGTTCTTGCCTGTTGCATATTGCACAACTTCCTCAAAAGACATAACAGGAACTATGTGGTGCCCGTTGGCCCAGATGTGGAGGGCCCTCCAAATGCGGACCTCACAGCCCTTCAAGTGGCACGTCCAGGCTTGCCCCCTCTAAATGCCCGCGCGGTCCGCGAGCAATATATGGAGTACTTTGTGGGTAGGGGGGCCATTGCTCTGCCTGACGATGTGTGAGAGGCATTTTTTAATAAATCTGATATTTCAACCAACCTATGATTTCTTGTCATTTCACTATTCTTTTTAGCTTATTTTACCTTGAATTTTTTTCCCTTTGCCTTCGACAGTGGGAATGCACTTTCTGGGCAAAAGGAGGTAACAGTATCTTCTTCCCAAAAAGATTAGTCTCATGTTGTGTGTTTGCTACCTAATCTTTGGTCTAGAGGTTTGTACTGCATAACTGACACCCAAAATACTCCTTTTCATCACCAGGTCAGACATGTGTGTATTCTCAAAAATGCTGTGCTCCGTGTTTTCGTACAAAGCACTGTGGGTGTCATTTACATAAGTCCAATCCACTATGCTCTACAAGTGCAGTGAAAAAGTGCCCTGGAAAAGAAACTTGCAGTGCAAAGTGGACTTGCCTTTAGTAAATAACACCAATTGCCCCCCATATCCTTTACATTTGACATACATAATGCATTGTGTTTTTGAAATAAGGAAGCCACACATTTTGAAAAATAAAAAAGTTTACTTGTAAAACATTCACAAGTGCGTTTACAATCTTCACGCCCAAACTGACAACATCTTGGTTATTTACAACATTGTTTACAAACATTGCGCAATTGGTAAAACCAGGCATGGAGCAAAACAGAACCTAGGAACTTGGAAAGTTCAACTTTGTAAAGTGAAGACAAGATCAGACATGACTATATGTTCAAAGTGTGTTTGATCTTGCCTTCATCACATGGGGGGGTCACCCCTGGAAAGTGGAAATTTAGAACATGCACACAATTTGGGTCTGAAAATGGTCATTAGATGGTAAAACACATGCCTAGAAGCTTCAAAAGTGCCATTTTCCATCATGGGGATGAATGGACGTTTTTTGGGGGTGCAACCCCTTCACCACAACCACTTTCGTAGTTGGTAAAGTGTTTGCACCCCCAAAAAAACGTTGCCATTCATCCACCATGATGGGAGCTAGCACATGTGGACACAATGTGTGCATGTTCCAAATTTCACACAGTTTTTAAGTTGAAAATGTGTTCAGAAGCTGGCACAAATGTGTGTTAATTACTTGGTGCGTTTTCATATTTTTCCTAAAACATCAATGATGTTCTTCAATTTTTGTTGAACATCATTGATGTTTTGCTTTATGTAATCTAGATCTCTATTGCAGACCATTATCTCCCCGATGAGTACGTGGGCACTCTCTGTGGTAAAGTGCGATTTTTCTTCCACAACATCCACGTCACCTAAAAACCACAAACAAACAAAAATGGGGTGTTGGAAATGAGGCAGCCATACATTGATTAGCTTACCAGTAGCTGTGTTCTCCCACACTCACCTGTTGTGGTGACAATTTCTCCAAGTTCGATGATCTCTCCTTCCTCCTCCTCCTCCTCTGCTTCTGCTCTTTCCCCTTTTTTGGGAGGTGTTGGTTTGGGGGTTTCCTCAGACGGCCCAAGTTTTCGCTCCCCTATGAGAATGTACAAAAGGAAGATTTAGCAACACAATCTATTGAGGGCAGAAATAGGAAATGACAAACATTGCTTGAAAGTGACGGACACTATTTTTGTTTGGCCAGTTACAAATGCCAACTACATGAATGTAGTCACTTTGTAAAGGTGCTAAACTGACTAGCTTTTTGGTAGAAGTTTGTGTGATGGAGACACCCCTCTAGTATCCACTGGAGCACATGTGTGGAAAAGCCTAATAAAAAGGGGGTTTGGGTGTCCCAGCACTAGTGCTCTAGAGTCCAGATGGGTAAACAGCTACTGGGTGACCTCTCCTTTACATTGAATAAATTGGCTTTACATTCTTGATGACATTTCTAGTGA
Source organism: Lithobates sylvaticus (assembly GCA_028564925.1). Lineage (NCBI taxonomy): Eukaryota > Metazoa > Chordata > Amphibia > Anura > Ranidae > Lithobates > Lithobates sylvaticus. Next base: position 320,043,773 of record CM053027.1, read on the forward strand.
GAACAAACTTCCTTTCCCCAAAAAAAACACCAAACATCGTATTATAAGTGGCCGAACGATCGAGGTTGCGTACGATCGAATGGACACACACACGACCATGACAGTGGCAGAAAGATCGAGGCTGAGTACGATCGAATGCACAGACGAACCTGAAAGTGGCCATTTTGGAATGTACAACTTTGTAAAAATCAAACCACATGGAGCAGTATGCAAGCAAGAACTAAAACACAAAACCCAACTACTTACTTTTTTGAAGAATTCGCTTGATCTTTCTGTACTGATCGGCCTCCCTCAGTTTCAGGTCTGACCAGCGTTTCCTCAGTTGCTCCTTGGATCGTTGTACCCCAAACTGATTGTACAGCCTTCTCACAACTTTAGACATGATCTTGGCCTTGCGGACATTGGGGTTGAGGTAAGGCCCATACTTCCCATCATAGTCGCTCCTCTTTAATATGTCCACCATCTCCAACATTTCTCCAAATGACATATTGGAGGCCTTGAATTTCAGGCTCCGGGATCGGGACGTTTCTGCCTCCGGACTTTCCTCGTCCTCCTCCTCGTTGGTGGGATATTTGGGGCGCACCTGCTGTGTCCACGCCATGTGCTCTCCCCACTGCGCCATAAAGAGAAGGGGTGGGGAATAGACGAGAAAGATCGTCAGGGGCGGGCGGAGTTTGACGCATGCGCACTGTATATAAAACGTCACACGCCTGTGTCGTAGCCACGATCTGGGAGACGAGGGGAGAGAAAACTCACGCACGAGACGATCGCTACAAACGAAGGTACAATTGGACGTTGGTACATAACTAGCCTAGACTGATTCGAACTTGAGGCCTCTTTATGGAGAAGATTAGGAGAGTTTAGCCTGACATAATTTATAGTGTTTTGTGTGGTGTTGTGTCTTGCAGAGATTATGAAGGGATTCAACGACATGAGTTTTCTCCCCCTCTTCATTGCCAAATACAGGGAATTTCCCATTTTATGGCAGGGTAAACACCCCCATTATAGCAACAAACCAAAGAGGCACGCAGCCCTGGAGGAACTTGTGGAATTTGTCAAGCCAAGGTTCCCCACGGCAACTGTTGATGATATAAGAAAGAAAATTGGCAGCCTGAGGAGTGCGTATATCAGGGAGCGCAAGAAGGTCCGGAAGTCGGAAGAAACTGCAACTGCAGCAGATGAGGTCTATGTCCCCAAGCTCTGGTACTATCAGAGTCTCCATTTTCTCAAAGACCAGGCTGATGTCACGGAGCCACTCTCGACTCCTCCTTCCACGCTTCCTTGCGCGCAGGCCACCCCTGATGAGGCTTCCGAGGAGCAACCTGGGCCTTCCAGTCTGGAAGAGGTGGAGGAGCCCAGCTTGTTCCAGGTATAGTAGTTTTGTTACCATTTATGTGAATAATGAATGATGTTCACTTAATTCAGGATCCCCAATTGCTTAGTTCCTAACGTGTTTGACATATCAACTGACAGTGGTGTTGGAGACATTTGGGGCCAGAATCTAAACTGCAGGGCTGAGAATTGTATGGTTTTCTATTTGTAAACATTTTGCAACAGTCACTAGATGAGAATTGTGTGTGTTTGATGAACAAATAACTGAAACTATGTCCCTTTTTCATACACAGGAAGACCTCAGCCAGGAGGTGGCTGTGGAAGGTGGCAGTCAGGAGGAGGCAGGGGTTAGTGGCAGCCACGAGGTGGGTAGTGGCAGCCAAGAGGGGGCTAGGCCTCGGAGCCTGACTGACTCCCAAATCCCTCTCCTCCGCCTTCCGTACAAAAGGGCGAGAAGGGGGGGTTATGCGGCAGAGTCAGCGCTCAGGATGATAAGAGAGGCTTCAGACTCCCTACATGCCACACCCGCCGACGAGGAGACCTTTGGCTCCGTGGTTGTCACGAAGATGATGGGTATGGAGGTGAGGCAACGTAACATGTGTGAGGGGCTCATCCTCCATGTCCTAAATAAGGGTAGGGCTGGGGAGATGACCCCAGTCACACATGTTTGCCATAGTTACCATGCTCCGCCTCCTCCTCCTCCTCCTCCTCCTTCTGCCACCCCACCAGCACGACAGCCACAGCGTGCAAGGAAGCGTGGAAGGAAGACCTGAGAGTGACGACCTGGAATGAGTCTGGTCTGAGAGAAGATGGAGCCTCTTGTAGTACCAGAGCCTGGGGACCTAGATGGCATCTGCTGCAGTTCCGGATGCTTTCGACTTCAGGACCAGATTGCACTCCCCTTAATATACGTACTCCTCAGGCCCC